>JAQIXG010001225.1:0-23474 GCA_034700105.1 Oconnorella tubifera
CGATTTAATAATTGACTGATTGATTGTCTGACTGATTTATTGACTGACTGATACAGTAATTTATCAATTGATTGATTGACTAACGATTTAATAATTGACTGATTGATTGTCTGACTGATTTATTGACTGACTGATACAGTAATTTATCAATTGATTGATTTATTAAATATTAATTGATGTTTTGTTCATTGATCAATCGATTGATTAGCTAACTTATTGATGAAATGATTGATAGTTGCCTTTTTAATGAATCTATTGATCTGTCAGTCTGTTGTCAATTTATCAATCTATCAATCGATCAATTCATCGCGTGACTAGTCTTTTTCTAAATAGGAAATCTTCTCAAAGCCCGTGTTCATTTCATTTACTTTATAAATTCTTTACAAATAAAGATTAAAAAAGCCAGTTTCAAGCTTTTTTGAAAGTTCTTTTACATTCAGAAATAATATTTATTTTGTACTTTTTACGTTGTTGCTTTATCACTTCGTTATTTAATTTAGCTACATGACTGCTTGTCACTGTTTGTTACAGCTAAATCATTTTTCTTTTAATATTAAGCTATAAAGTATCTGCAATTGCGATCAATGAATTTTGCAAAATTAAACCTTTTTCATTGGTATTTATTAATATTTGATTTTATCGCGCGGTAATATTCATTGCGGGAATCTCATTTAGAACTCTAGTGAAATTTCAATTTTTTTTTAACAGGATTGATAACTTTTCTATCTTTATAGAGTTAGTGAACAGGTAAATGTTATATTTTTGTCAGATTTTATTTTCTCTTTCTCTCGTCTTATCACGCATAGTGTACAGTATAGATATAGTCATCAACTGAGTAGGTATTTATTTATATTCTTGCGTTTCTCTTGCGTTTTATATGAAGTATTTGATAACGGAACGTTTTTAGAATGTAATTTAGAATTGAATAGATCTTGCACTGCCAGGTTGATTTGTGTTTTCAGCTTATATTTAACGCGGGATAATTTTGTGTCAATTAATAATGTTTATTTCTTAAAGTATGGTAACGATAAAGAAAATAGTCTTTTTGTTTAAGGCCTTATGTAGTTTCTACTATTGCAAGTTTTGCCTTGTTAACTATATATATTATATATATAGTTAATTATATAGCCTAATATGTACCTGAAGTTATTTGCAAGATTTGTACTATTAGCTTTTTACCCTACAGTGGATTCACATACTATGTATTATCTCTTTTAAACGAATAATTGAAAACTCTTCTTTTAATTTTTTAGAATATAAGGGATTCTGTTTCTATCATCATTCTTATTGCTTGATTGAAAGTAGTATATTTTCTTAATTAAGCATCGAAATATTCGACATTTTTATTTGAAATATATGTTTAATATATGTACTTCTGCGACATCGTCTCTCGACGGTTAAACAGATATTAAACTTTATTGGTTGATTTAAATCAAGAAATCGTTGATGAAATCATGATTTGTTGATGTATATGTCAAAAGCATGTAAGAATAAATATATTTAGCGTATATGATCCTTCCTTATTGAAAACACTAATAATAAATCATGATGCTTTTTTACTCATCCTTCTATGTACCTGCAGTTTTCTACGCAACGCAGTTGTTTCTCAATCACCCCGGGTCAGTATATTTAGCTATTTATACGCGTAGGTCTAGTTTGTATTGTTTTTCTTTAACATTCAGTGTTTTAATAGCGTAGTATTTATAATAGTTTCATAATTTAACGCGGTAAATCGTTTGAGTTGAATGCTTCAGTTTTTCCGCTTTATCATTTTTTATGGCAATGTACATTTAAACTGCTGACTTTTGAGATGATAACCTGAAAGCGTTTCTCTAATTTCTGTCTGGTTTTTTGTAATTTTAACTAATTTTACGCTTTGTGTCTCTTTGTATATTACGTGTTTTATTTCGCTCGCACTGTAATGTAAATAATCCTCACATTATTCAGCCGAGTAGGCCTGGTCACTGTAGAAGTTCCGCTTTTTTATTGGTCGTTGTTTTTATGTGTTCGTTTAGTAATTAGAGTAATTGTCGAGGACACGAAATTGTATCATTTTCTGTTTTTATAGTACGCCGTTTTTAATGATTTTTATTTGATTACAATTTAGGGGTAGTTATTTTTCGTATTGAATCGAAGTTGGAATTGCTGTATTGCTGTATCAGTTTTGTAATTTATTACAAATAATCACAGTAATTATTGCATTAAAAGTAGTGGTATGTTCAAATTTTTAAAGGATTCTGTTATTCACAGTTTGCAATCTCAGTTTAACAAAGATTAGCATAATATAGGCTTAATTGGGCTAATGTGACTTTAGAACTAATAAAGAAATGATTCTTCAATGCTTATAATAAATCTTTTTATATAGGTTGATATGTTTATATAGATTTTATATAGGTACATCTTAATATATGTTTTATTAATTTGTTCTAATTGATACAGCAGATATAGATATTATTGAAGAATTGCTAATAAATTGTAAATGATTTTAATCATGTGTACTAATTATTGTGTTTGTCTGTCTCTCGCTTCTTTATATGTTACTATAATTATCTGTTTTGTGTGAATATTTAACGAAATTAAACGAATAAAAAATGACTTGTATTTTGTTTCAATTTACTAATTAAATTATCATTAATCTCAACATATAACTATAGCGTTTAATAACTAAATGACTAACTAATACGTAGCTATATCAAATAGTTTAAAAACCTTATTACTGCAATAAAACAAAAACGAAAAAACTGAAATTAAAAACTAGTTCAGTTTCTTTAGTATTTCTAAAAATACTTTCTGGTTACAACTATATTCTACCTTATATCCTCTATATTTTACACACACCCCCCCCCCCTTGTATGAACACTGTAATATGCTATTATCCTTCGTATCCCGTCTAACATTAACTCTACAGCTGTTACACTATAAGAGCCCAAATTATGATCAGATATATGTTATTGGTCAACTCAATCGAAATTTCTATCTATAGGGAAAAGTAATATTAGAACATAGAATTAATTTTCTGAATTAATAAAAGTGGGATTCAATCTAGCCTTTTATAGCTGTGCTTCTGGTTAACTTTATTAAAATGTTTTAACGTGTTCAAACTTGTATAGTCAGAGGGCGAGCGTTGATATTTTATATCTGGAGGGAAATATGATTCGACTTCCATACTTATTCATCTTTAAAACAGAAACAGAATTTTTGAATGTGTAACAAAGAATGTGCAACAATAAATTTGTAAACAGACTTTATAAATTTTAGCTTAAAATCCGAGATATTCAATTTCCTACTTAAATATATTTAAGTTATAATATAGGCCTAACTAACATTACAAGTTATAATTTAGCTAACATTCTGCTTATATAGCATTGCTATATAATCAAAAGATAAAGATCAAAAATTAAAGAAACTAGAGAATAACAAAACTAGTATTATAATAAACTAATCATAGTTATATTTCATTAAAATCTAAGCCATAATAGCATGTAGATGCATACAAAATTAATTGATCATTAGGTACTTAATCGAAATCTATTAAATAACCATAACTGATTTATCGACCAATGCAATCTGGTATACAAAGGAAATTATATTTATCTACTTCTGAATTTTTATACGCCTTCATTAACTGAGCGGTAATTTTTAATTTTATTATACAGCTTACAGTTTATTGCATAATAAAATTAATAACTATTTATCTCTTTGTTTAGATGACTATGTTTGATCTATGCTTAGTGGCCAATTAATTACAAACATCATTTATTTCAAATTAGCTAAAAAAGAATGCAGTCGAAACATTAATGATAGTGCTGTGAATACAGCGATTGTATTCTTTTGCTCAATTGTGAGAAAATACAGATATAGTTTGGCTTAATTTAACTAATAGGCATTAAACATTATGTGAATTATATATGTAAAAATTATTCCAAATGTTGTAAATTATTTGTAGATCTTGGTAAAGGGAGATATTAGAGCAGATAAGGGATAACCCAGTAAAAATGAGATAATCGCACATAATACTATCAATTAGTATGCGGGTTATATGGTATTTTAAGAATAATATTATACATTTTAAAAATTGCACTAATAACTATGCAATTTAAAATATGACTAATTTCAAAACAAAAACAAGCAATCTGACTTTATTTGTAATAATTATTGAAGAGACTTGTATGCTTGTACAACATACGATATACGTTTCAAATCACGATGCAATTTTCTAAAATAAAATACACTACAGACAAGCCTAGCTGTCTGTAGTGTATTATTGAGAAGTTTATAACAGAACAAAACGAAATATAATATTATAATATATACTAACTCCATTTATCAACTTAATAATACTGTAAATTGTTAACCACCCCTAACCCTTCTATATCAAGTCATATAGCCAAAGTTAAAACTGTCGAGAATTAATTCGCTCTGACAAATAATTTTAATCTCGCTGTAACCTAGTCTCGTGTAACTGTAAATTAACGCATTCATTGAGCTTTGTTATTCTGGATACTATGTGTAATTGTATGCAGCCTTTCTTTAAATACTTAGGCTTATTTATTTTCGTAATCAAAGTTTTGCTCGCTTAAGTATGATTGTCAAATCTTTGAATTTATAATTGCATCAACGTTTTATTTGATGTATAGAGAGCCTGATTAAACTTTAAGTAAGCATGTTATTTTTAAGCGTTCAATAAAGTTTGAAAACGTTCAATGTTATTATTTTATTCATATTACAACATATAACATCAGGCACTTGATATAATCAGGAATACAATTACGTATAATGAATATTTGGATAATCATTGATTCCTATGAATTTGGTAAAAAAATTACAAAATTCTCAACGAAAAATTGCTTAAAACTACTCTTATAGAATTAAGAAATTCTGAGATATGGAGAAACGAGAATTGTTTATGGAGAAGCCTCTCTCTCAATGGGTAAAAATACTTGTTCATTCTTCGTGTTGTACATCATTATTTTTTACTATATTGATTACAGCTAATTATATTTTTGACAATTTGACTTTACCTTAACCTATTAAGAATATTCTAATGATTGGACTATTCAAATTAAAGTATATTGCGATGCATAATTGTTGATTGAATGAATTTTTTCGTGCTTAAAAATTTCTTCTTCAACTTTTAACTGTAACGGTAATTTACATCTCTAATAGCTCTTAAATGTTTAACCTTTGTTTATTTTTTGTAAAAAATAGATTCAGTTGTTTAGTGTCGAACCTCTAAGTTATTCAGAATTATGCGACGGTGTGTTTCTTTCTCAAGTATTGCAGAAAATGTAAGAAGATTTTTTGTTAACGATTACGGATTTTTATTTTTAGATAGTGCATATTTATTTCTTAATTGATAACATTAAACAAATTTAAATGGTAGTGATTAGTCAACATTCTTGAAGATAATTTGATTAATAATTGTAATCTTTATTCTAAAGTGACTAATGCCTTAAAGCCAGTTTTAAATTACATAACATGATATCAGATGTGATGTGATATGTTTACTATATGTAATATACTGCAAATAGCAGTTTATGAAACAACATTGCGCGATTTCATTGCGAATTAGTGAACAAGTATAAAAAATAACAGATAATAGAATGAATTCTTTCATTTGAGTTTTTGGTTTGAGATATCTTAAACAAAGTGATAAAATGTTAACTTTATGGATTGAAATTAAGTTCAACGTTTAGATTGCCGTTAGCTAAATTTATCTGCATCTTTGCAATATTAAATTAAGTACTAAATACACTTAATGCTCAATGAAGCAACAAATATTGTGAAACAAACTGAACTCTAACCGGGATCTGGCGATTTTAGGCCTTTATCTCTTTTTCAAGTTATGAGATTATTAATCGCTAAATAACCTATATTGGTTATTAATGCTTTAGCAAATAAGTTATGATGTTTATTTATTTTTTATTTGAAGCAATCCGTCGTTTGATTTTAATGCTGTCAAGATAGAAATTGGTAGCTTTAGGTGTAATAACGAGAATTCAGATTTGAGAGAAAAACTGGGAATCTGGGAGAATCTAATAAGTGGAATTCAATCATATTATGAGGTAACCAATATAATATATAGATCTTTATTCAACAAACCGGTTTGCACACAACAAACAGCTATAGTTGTAATTAAAAGAACATGATATAGTCTAAGTTTAATTAGCTAGATTAGTTATTATATAGCATTTTTATGTTGTCGCTACATTAGATCAATATGTATGTGATTACATAACAAGCGTTTGGTAACTATATACGATGTAATAACATTATTTAACTATTCAAATGTTAAACCGAATGCATGTAAGATTCTTGCAGAAATATATTATTCATTGTTGCGTTGAGAAAGTATAAATAAAGCGTTCATATAAACAACTGAATGTTTTCAATATTTCTTTAGCTGTTAACCTTATCTAATGGGATCAAATATTTGCAAATATTTCAATACTGTTAATTGAATGAAATTATATTGTGTACATTGCTTAAAGTGCGTAGCAACTGTCTTAGTTACCTTTTTACAAAATACAAATATAAATTCTAAATACAAATGCAATGTAGCGAAGTGCTTCGATAATTATAACTTATACATCTCGCTGTAAATTAATTCGTGCATTTAATTAATCCTCGCATTGTTTAGTCTTTTGCATTATAAACTGCACTGAATGATTAGTGCAAAATCTGTTTTTAATTAGACCAGTTTTTTGGTTACATTCTTGCATTGCTAATAAGATATTTCGATATAAATGATTTAGATATAGGTTTAAAAAATGTAAAGAAATTTAAATTCTTCTTGTTTATTATAATGTCTGATTAAAAGTTAGTCTCAGTTTTAGAAACTAATTTAATTAAGTCTATCTAAGCGTGACTTAATTTCATAACATAATTAAAAATATATGACAATCTTTAAAGCTATAGTTAATCTATCCTGGTCTAATAACTACATTTGTCTAATAACTACAGTGACTACTGAATGATGATTAACGGAATATTTAACAAAAACGAGTGAATATAATACAAAAATATTGCTTATTAATAATTGAGCTTGAGGCTCCTATTCGAAACATTTAACTTTAAATCAGAGAATAATTCAGCTTTAATACGAAATTGCATTCGATTCTACGCAATCTTTACAGGAAATGAAATAACTACAAGCTTTGTATTATTATAACAGGATATTTCATTGTACAAGCTTCAGCAAAACGGAATATTAATGAGTTTTTTGTTCGTAGTGGACAACAAGTTTAGTGTACACCTTTAGTTACATTTGCAAATAAAATTCGGTCGTATTAGCAAACACAGTAGGTTTCGTAGTAGCCTGCAGCTGAATTGGTCATTTGATACACGCGCTGTGAATCACTTTGCTAAAATAAGTTAATTCACGATCGACTTAACTATTTTGGCAATTTGTGATTGAAAAGAGGAATGAAACTGATATTGATCGTTAAATTTTGTGTTCGCAACTGAAAATCGTGTAATTCGTTTTTTAAATCACATTTCAAACATTTAATTTTAATAAATATTTGAAATTTGATGCTCGAAATTTAAATAGTGAAAACATAAACGAAGCAAATGGCTAAATCAGAAACAATAATTGTTCAATAATTAAAATATTTGAAAATACTGTACTTAAAATTGAATTTTCATTCATTTAATAACTTAGCTATCTGTATTTTATCATGTTGAATGTTTGAAGATTTGAAGAAACATATAAATCTTCAACAAATAGACTTGGTTTATTTACAACATGTATTAATATAACTCTGTATAGTATTTCGATATATCGAATTACAATTTACTAGTCTATAACACAGTTTTTGCTCTATATATATATATATATATATAATATGAAATGAGAAAAAAATACTGGGTTTCTTAGCTTTTAAAGTAAAGATAACTTTTTTGCATGTAGGATCATATGCGGCAATACATTGTTATGAAACTGCCAGATATTTATGTCATCTGTAAAGAATCGTCATCAGGTAGTTACTATTATCATTATCATTAAAATGTCTTTCTGCATTCTTTAATAACAGTAGTTTCATAAAGTTGCTAGATTATTTAGCATCGCTCAAACTATAAATCAATGAATTTATTTATTTGACTGGTATAACCTGCAGCTTCTTAAAATAGTACATCATTTTCTTCTAATATGTGAAAAAATAGAAACTGTTATTTTATTTAGCTGAAAAATTTGGGCGCTTATTTGCTTATTTAACTCGCCTAACTTAATATGATAACTTTTGATAACAGTCAATTTAGAATCTGCCAATAAACGAACAGGAATCTTCTATAAATAATTGCTCTTTATTTTAGTGACTATTTTTGCATAATATTCAATTATTTCTAATAATTTCAGGCGAAAGTAAAGTTGAGATGGAAAGAACGCTCCTGCTACTGCTAGGACTAGCTGTTCAGTGTGAACGCAAAGAGATCTTTATAGAACAAATTACAACACTAGATATTCAAATTCAGCACTCAATTGTTGACTACATCAAGGAAGTAAGTCTAGTGCAATAATATTTGACAATCAATTATTTTATTCCATAAAAAATGAACTTGATTTTTGTAAAAATTATTTGTGTATTTTTGATAGATAACAGATAATGATAAGAATGTCATTTCAATGGACAGTACCGGTGATCTGTTAAATTCAGCAATTCTTTATCAACATATACAGCTACTGTTACAAGAAAGATATCAGAATAATGCTGTGAGTTGGTTTACATGTTTAGTTTATACATTTTAATATAAACAAGTAAATTATAGTATTACACAAGTAATTTTGAATATTACATGTACAATAAAATACTGATACAAGATAATATAAGCTAAAAGGTCATCAAAATGAAGAATTGCGCGATTACGAGATAATTTACTAAATGATTAGATACAATGATTAGTACAATTTATATTGCATGGCTAGCGACCTGTGCAATATAAATTGCATAATAGACAATTAATTAAAGTACAAACAATCGAATTGTTTTAAAGAAAACTTATGGATACTTTTGGAAATAGATTCAATAAGTAATTACCAAGAATTATGCATGATTATTTAGTGGTGCACTAATGTTACTATCTTTATTTTCCTATTGTATGTTATTTAAAATGTTTTTTATTTTTTAAACGTCAGTAGCCCTTGCGTAACTAATACATAATTAACAATTGTGATCTACTAAGTTCTATTAATGACACATATTTGTAAAAATATTAAAATTATTTTTTATTCAGTGTATTCGAGATCTAACTGTTCTATTGGATGAATTACAAAATCGTCAATTGAGCGAGACACCGCAACAAGAAAACAAGATTCCTTGTTCTTTGTTGTCTAATGGAAATGATCTAGAAAAAGCAAAACTAGTGAATAGACATCCGTCCACAGGTCGACTTGTAGCCCAGGCACGAAAGCTTAGACAGGAAATGTAGGAAAGATATTTATTGTAATAAAACGAGTGAAACATTTCACTTGTTTTAAACTGTTTTTAATATTAAACGGCTCCCTTTCATTATTTTCTGGCTTTCTCTAGAAATAAAAATATTCATTTATTTGTTGTTTCATTAGTAATTTTATTGAGATTGTTTGTGGTATTTATTGTATTTACAGAGATGAAAGGAATGATGCGTATTTAGATTTACAAAATGAAACTGATCAACTGAGAATAAAACTGCAGAAACTTCACACTGAGGTTTGTTTGATACGATTTTTAATGTATTTCGTTACTGTCAAACATACAATGGGATTGTCTTTTGAAATTATTTAAGCATCGCAACTAAAACATTATAATTTGTAAAAAATAATGGGTTTAATATTAAATGATATATCAAAATAAAACTATTAATAATAAAATAAATTATAGAAAAATTTCTAAAAATTTGTTGTCTAACTGAAATGTCAATTTAATATTAGCAATTTAGTTTATTTTATATTATTTATTTGAAACTAATGCAATCTATTGTTTTAACTAGAATCTAGACCTACTGCAAGATGCCAAATCAATGCGAGCTTATCGAGACGAATTGGACATTGTAACAGATCGGGTGTGTGTATTATAGATAAAAAAATCACTAAACTAACTGTAAATGAATCAACAATTAATGAATTAATTATAATGAAATAACTATCGTGAATTAACTAGTAATGATTATATAGCTTTTTGAGTAAATATCTCAAAAATAATTTGCTAGGTTCAACTAATGTTGAAAATATTTAAATCTTCCACAGCATTTGCGATATTTCTTCTATGAAACTTGTATATGGTACCTTTTATTAATAAAATCTCTTATTTGCAGTTAATATTTCTGTGTAAAAATTGTATATATTTTAGGTTAAACAGCTGGAGAAGAATGAAGCTGAGAATGTAAAGCTACGACAGAAACTTATCGAGTTTGAGTTCTTTAAAGCGAGACTGGAAGAACTTCAAGCGGAAAATTCCCTCCTTTTGGAAACTAAAGCGGAAATGGAAGAAGATCTTGAAGTTTACAGGAAGCGAATTGAATCAGTTTTTAGTTTGGAAAAGGAAGTCATTAAGCATAAGCAAATGCTGGAAACGGTTTTTGCGGTGGGTTTATGTGAAGTTTATATCTGATCTGTGCAATTTCTTTTTCATTTTGCTGTCACTTTTTATAACCCATCTATAACAATTATCTACTAAAGTACATTTAAAGTATATTTTTGAACATACTAAATGTTATATAGTTGTTTATTGTAATGTATTTGTTTATTTGCTTTGTTTATTTGAATTTGAATGAATTTTGGTTACTTTTTATTACATAGGAGAGAGATATTGAAAGACAAAAACTGGAAGAATTGTCTGAAGAGAATGCAAAATTACGCATTGAAAAACTGAATTGTTTGTCACTCAGAAACAGCACCAGAGAATCAAGTCATGTGACAAATTCTGGTATTTTGTCTGAAATTATAATGGTTGAAATTGAAATTGTAATCTCTTTTTGAATTTAAATAAAAACGACTTTATTAGTTATTTGTCTTCAATTTGTGTTATAGTAATATATTAACATTTTTCTGATTTTATTTTGCATTTATATCCGTTAATAATAACATTTATTTTAACTGATACTATTTGTTTCTGCTTGTATCTGTTTCTACATGTTTCTGCTTGTTTCTATTTGTTTCTATCTGTTTCTGCTAGTTTCGGTTTGTTTAAATAATGCTTGGTTCAATAATTAATACATTTTACTAATACAAGCATTACCTAAAACTGTATGTATCTTTATTATACAATTGCAAGTAAAACAATTTCTACTTCGTCTCAAAATATCATCATCACAAATTCACATTACCGAAAACAAATTGTGTCTTTTTTATAGATCCTCTGAAATCTCTTTCTCACCAATTATCCGAAACCAACTCATCCACTGTCCTTCGTCTCGAACTAGAAAATCAACGACTTCGTAAACAACTAAACGATCTCAAAGAAAACCAAAACGCCGTGCAAAAAGTTCAAGAATTAGAACAAGAAGTTACGAGGTTACGAAAGAAAATGGAACTTCTTCAAATGGTCAAACAACAAGAATCTCGCGTTGCAGCGGATGCTGAAAAATCGAATCAAGAATTAAGACAAGAAAAATTTGAGTTGGAGGAAGAGACTAGAAATTTTGTGGAAGATATGAAGATTCAAGTTTTTGAACTCGAACAAGAAAAGGATCGTTTAAATGATGAGTTACATCACACAAAGAGAGAATTTGATGAATCTCTGAAGAAAATGATAAAAGATTTTGATGGGGAAAATGATCAGCTGAAAAATGAACTCCAGGATATTTCTTTGCAGTTAAAAAACAGTGAAATTGAACGTATTGAGATGAACAAATGTAATGATAAGCTAGTGGCAGAAACTTCAGATCTTATTTCTGATCTGACTAATAAAAAGCAAGAATTAATTAAAGAAAATGCGCGGTTAAAAAGTACTATAATTAAACTGGAAAAATCGGTAATTGATTTTGCGAAGGTACAAAATGAATGTGTTGCTCTTTATTCGGAAAATAGAAATTTTAGTAAAATTATATCGGGCCTTGAGAAGAGTACGGAAAAAGTTGAAAATGAGAAATCCGAATTAATTGATGAGATTAATGGTCTGCAGAAAATTGTTGAAAAATCTAAAATACTTTCAGTTACACTTGCAGAGGTAGAAAAAGCTAACGAAGAACTGAATGAAACTCTTTCACAACTTCAGAAATCATCCAAAAATATGGAAATGGAAATGCGGGAACTAAAAAATAAACTTTTTAATATTTCTGAAATTAACGATAAAATAAAACATCAACTTGAAATATCTTTTATTTCTTGTCAAACGTCTGAGTCAGCTTGCAATGAACAGAAGAAGAAAAATCAAGATCTCTTGAAACAGATTGAAAACTTTGAATCTAAAGTAAATGACTCGAAACATTTCAGCGATCAACTCGAAATAGAAAACTCGAACCTTTTAAAAACAAAAATGATGACTGAAAAAGATCTGGAATGTTTAAGGCAAGAAGCTGAAAAACAAATGAAAAAGTTTATCGAACTGGAAAAGAAATACAATGATAAAGAGAATGAAATTAAAGAATTAAGAAAAGATAGAGTGATAAAAGTTGAGACTCGGTCTGTTGCATGTGTTGAAAAGGAACTGGATGAATTGCTGAAAAGTACAAATAGAGGATTTATGGATCAAAATGGATCGAAAGGAAAGGCCAGTTGTGGAGTGGAAACATTTAAAAATGATTTTTTTCTGAAGGTTAAAGACGATCTAATTAAAGTAGAACGCAAGGTTGGCTTTAACTTGTTCATGAGAATCTATTCTATTTATTTGATTGAATGTTTCTAGTTGCTGGGATATGTCCCATTGTATTCTCAGTATTTTCTTTTCAAATACTTTAAAAAGAACTTCATTATACTTTTTATTCTGACTTAATATGTAGCATTACTGCTTAATAACTGCAATCTTTTATGCACAATTTTGGTTAATCTTTTATGAAATGTGTAATGTATGTTATGAATTTGCCTCTAATCAATTAGCTTTTAAATATATTTATTTTAAACATTACTCACTTTTTTGATATGCAGACATTAATTTAGCTCATACATAAAATAAGAAAATATTTGAATATAAAAGAATAATTTTTAGAAATGATTTTTTCCATTCAGAATGCAACTCTTGAAGCAGAAAATCGAACACTCTGTGAAAAGCTTGAAAAACTGGAAGAAGCTTCTGCAGAATCAACCAGAAGACTTTCACTACTCTCCGCTGACCTTGCTCAGTCTCAAGGTCAATGCATCTCACTACAGGCCAATCTGGAACGTGTGCAGACTGAAAGCACACACGCTATGATTTATACTTCTAGTCCAAGTAATAAAGATTTCACTGAGATGCAATCTCGCAACGCTTCTCTTATTGCCGAGTTAAAAACACTGAAAGCTAAACACGCGTCACTTAAAATCACATCAGTCACATCTGTCGTAGGACTCGCGGCTCTTAAGGAGCAGTACCAACTTGTCTGCTCTGAAAGAGACGCCCTCCTCGAGTGGAAATCCATCCAAAAGAACCTCGTTCAGAACTCCGAGAACAAGAAACTTGACTTCATTGAACAAAAAAACCTTGACGAAAAAGTAAAGCATACCTCAGCTGAAGTTGGGTCATTTTTTGTGCAAAATGGAGAAAATATAGAAAAAGATTTATCAGGTAGACTGGGAGATAATTACGTTGATGATTTGATGGAGAGATTTCAAATGACCATCGGCGAGTTGGAGAGTTTAAAGAAAAGATTTGAGGAGTCTCAAGAATTGATGCACGCGTATAAGGAGCAGTGGATGGCTGGGGATGCTGAGAATCATGGACTTCGTGAAACGTGTGATGTAGGTTTTTATAAATGATGTAAACTGAGTTACTTTAATTTTACCAATTTTATTTTAAGTTTGACTTTGTAAGATAGAAAATCAAACTTAATAATTTGCAAAAGTCATGACTTCTCTATACTAGTCTTTAATAAAATTTTGTATCTAATATTTAATAAAATTAATTTAATTTGACGTATATTTTTGATTTCTTGCACAATTTTTGATTTCAACAAAAGCTCTAAGCTATTTAATTTTGAGAACCTTATTGTTTTTAAATCCGCAAGGGTTGAATTTCATCAATTTAATACAAAAATTGAATATTTTATAAAATCTTTTAGAATTACAAACAGTCGATGCGAAGATTAGAGGATGAACATCAAATGTTGATGCTTCAGCTTCAAACATTAATGAATCAGAATCAAGAACTATTACTGCAGATTATACACGGGAAAGATCAGTTCGCTGTTGAACAGAAAACATACTTGTAAGTATACTAAACTATAGTTATATGGTAAGCAATACAATATACATGCAAAGAATAGACGAATAATCTTTGAAATCAAATTTAAATAGTGTAATAACATGGTGAGTTCAATTTTGAAAACTTATTTGTAAATTGATTAACAGCAATTTTGTAATTTATTTTTACTGCTATTGTAAATTTATTTTTCAATTATCTATGTTTTAATCTGTAGATTATAATATATCAAAAGAAATATGCCTGAAAAAAACAAAAGCATTGTAAGATGATTTTAAAATTTGTAATACATACGAGTTCGTTTTATATCATGTTGTGTCAGTTATTGCTGCTTAAGTAAAATTGAAAAACACTGAATTTTGTTATTTTTTGTGCTGCTATAAATAGAAATTGAACAAAAAATGAATTTTTCTTATTTTCAGACAGCAACTGGCAGATTTGCGTAGACAGAAAGAGAAACTTGAGGAAAAAATTATGAGCCAGTACAAGCAGGATCCCACTAGGAAAAAGTTAGATTTTTTTCTGATTTAATTTTATACTCTTCTCTGCAAACATGGCATATTTGATTATATATTTTGAATAATTTCAAATTTATTTGACATAATAAAAGCAACATATAAAAGCAACATATATGTTAGTATATAGAAAGTTAATAGTTTGAAATTGTATATTTGTTTTTTAATAACAATTATATATCGTGTTTTTCTGTGTTTTTATTTCAGTATATTTTATATTTTGTTTTGTACAGAAATAAAAGTTTAGGAGCAGTTATAGTTGAAAAGGCTCGCAACATCATGAGTAGGGTAATACGATGTTATTGAATTTTTTTAATTGAATTAATTTATATTGCTAAATATAATTTAAAATCACTTAAAACTGGACTAGTGAGTAAAAATTCTAAATCTTTAAATTTCATAAATGTTAGTTAGTTAGTTATTTTTTGTAATATTGCGCATTTAACTGCAAAATAAATACGACCAGAAATTATTTAAAGACAACATGACACTACAAAGATTGAACATTAAAGTAGGACACAAAACACCAAGAGCAAAATGAACCAAAGAATAAAATTGATCCAAAGTTCATTTTGGTTAATAATGGTTCATTTTGATATTAATCCATTCTGCCCTGCATTAATGTTTAAGAAAACATTACAAAAATATGTTTCAATATGTCAATTCAAATCTGAAATAAAATATCAATTGTATGTTATATTTTGTCAACTAAATTTTTATATGCAATACTTGTTTAAACTATAATTATTTGAAATAAAAATTCAAGACATATAAAAAAATGATATGTTAGGGTCGAAGCAAAGAAAGAAGAAAGACGAATTTGAGTCCAAAACAGGTTTCCATATCTTCTACTAGTGATGATTTAAGAGTCAATCAGTTGAACCAACTTCCGTGTAAGTTTTGCTCTACATTACAAAGTAATTCAAATGTATTTTTGATTTAGTTTAAATATCATTTTTCATGTTAATAATCTGAATATTATGGAGACAAAATACAGATTATTCTGATTATATGTCAAAAGTAAACATATACAGTGGCCGATTTATATAGTTACTGTATTTGGGTTGTTTTGTGGGTATCATTTATACTTTATAATTTTATTGGATCTTTACTTATATAATATTTTGCTCGCAATTCATCAAAAAAACATTACGAATATAATAAAATTAAATAAAGTTATTGTCTTTCAGTAGACCGAGAAACAGATGAAGTAATAACATTGGATCAGTTTCTGGAAGAATGTGATCAATCACCCAGAGTCAAAGTAGGCTTTGAAATTGAATATTTTTTAAAAATAGATTGTATTCGACTATAAGTTTTTCTCTCATATCTTCTTTTTAGTTTCAAGTAATCTGTAGAATCTGTCAATATCTTCGATTCTCATTATCGCATTTCTCTTTTTTAAAGCAACAATAATAACAATTATTTTAGTAACAATCCTGATGATCATTATGTTAAAATAAAACTTCATCAGGATTATTCGCAACTTTAAAAAAGAGATCACAACATACTTGCAGTAATTAAATACGTACAAATATAAACAAATCTAAGTACAGACGTAGTACCTGTACTAGATATGTAGATGAATTTATTTTATACATAAAATAAATTTATGTACGTTTTATATAACTTGTATAAATTCCTTCAAAATTATTTCTTTTTTAGTTTGGACGTTCCGTTGAGTCTATCAGTCAGCGAACCAATGGAAAAGATGCGGCATACTTTTCCAATCCATCCAGTGTAAGTTCAGGGACTTCTGGAGTCAAACATCGCGGCAACCTTCTTTCCATTCTCTCACCAAACCGAGGTCACAAGCAATCCGCTTCTGGTGACTTAACGAAGCTTCGAATATTCCGGTCCGAAATGAATCTTTCCGATGCTTCTGGAGTTTTTGATTCCACGGCGGAAGAAATTGACGGAAGCGGAGGGGAAAGTACTTATAGGTCATTCAATGAGTTGGATGGAGCTTTCCAAAGTACGCTGCCTGAAGCTTCCATGAGTTTATCGGCGGAATGCGTAAGTACGGAAAAACATGATGATGGAAATGGAAGTGAAAGTCAAAATATTAAACAAAGTGAAATTTGTCACGAGAATGATTCGTTACATTTTACTGGTAGACATAGTGAGAATGTTTTTGGTAGTCAGATTACCGAAAAGCGAAAAATTGAGTTCTCATTTTCAGCGCCTGAGAAACAGATAAACAGTAATTTAAATCAATCAAAAGGAAATCAATGCGGACTTTATTTGTCTAATGAATCTGATAAAAGTGCTAACCCTTCGTCCAAGGATGAGAATGAAGTAGAAAATCAACTAAATAGTTCAGAGGTTGAGCGAAGATATTGTATTAGACGACAATCAGATTCTGTAACAAGCATGAATAATAAGACTGCTCCTAGTGAAAGATCTTCTAATCATAATGTAGGCAGTAATGCAAATCTTGAAGCTTCGTGTAGCGATCAAAAAACTGATAGTTTTGCTTCATCAAATACTGATACGCAGAGTAAACTTCTACGTAATGGCTTGTCACACGAAAGTTCATCATCTTCAAATTCATCCATAATTCAGTGGCTTTCCAAGGACAAGAATGTGGATGTTAAAGAAAATAAAAAATCCAATGTTTTTTTGAGTAAGAATGGTACTGAAAGTTCAGAAACGTCTTGTTCGAACTCGCCAGTGGTAAACAGTAATGCGTCGCAAAAAAGAGGTAGAGGATTCAATACCAGAGGAGAATCTAATGCATCTGTAATTACACGGTGTAATTTCATAGAGCCTATACCAAGGGAATCAAAGACTTGCATATAAAGATTAATATTACTTTGTTGCTAATGTCACATCAGCACAAAAACTGCCTGTATGCCTTGGTTGGACAGAAATTAACTAAAACTTGTAAAGTTTTCTAGTTTTATTTGTGTCAATAAATTCATCATGTGGAATACCCTACATTTTGAATAATTTGTCATCAATATTTTCATCATCTTTAACTGATTAAGTTGAAGACAATAATGTTAACTTTTGTGATGCTTTACTCACAAAAGTTAACATGGGCTATGATTTGTAAAACTGTCTCATATGAAATGGCGTTTGCATTTGAATAATATTTATCCTATAATTATTGCATCTCAACGCGTTACTAATGACACTATTTTGAATTCGATTGTTATTGCAAATTATCTTCTTATCGCTACATGCGTTATTTTTGACGCTGTAATACTACGCAGCGCGGCAAACTTTCAGCCTATAGGTTGACAACGATGCAAAGGCGGGAAGACGACGAGGCTCTCGGCGCCCTCCGAGACCCCAACAGGGCATTTCTATGGCGGCAAATGATAGCCTGGGGCTGAAACTTAATCCCGGGCTGAATGCTCCGTACGTACAATGAACTTTCGAACCTTGTTTATAATCGCTTATCTCGGTGAAGCAAATAATTGACTACATGATTACCGCTGCGCTAAATTTGCCTAGTTGACAGCTTTGTCGGTTGATAGTTTGGCGAGGCAGCGTCGGAGGGACAATTGTGTTTATTCCTGACGCTCCGGGGGCTTCTCTCGACGATTTCTCGCGATAAATATTATACTGATATCATGTTTATCAATTATCTTACTATTTCAAACAGTCTTTTTAGACCTGTATATTTTTAGCAAAAAAATCTATAAGTTTATAAGCTTAAATGTGCACTAAGCAATCAATATAAGGATATTTGAGTATACATACAAGGATATTTTATGAGTCCATTTCTTTAATAATTATTTTCTTTACGTCTATTTCTTGAATTTAAATCGAAATTTAAGTTTATATTTAAATTAGCAACATTTAAAATAATTCACCATTGCAATAATGAATTAGATAAACCTACTTATAAAAAACAATTCTTCTTGCACAAAGAAAATAAAAACGAAAATATGAGCCTATATCGAATGCAATTCGAACTTTTCGTCTTCTCTTTCAACTCTATCATCTTCAAACTTCCTCGATATTCTCTCTCCAGTCTATCTCCCACGCTTCCTAAATTTCTTCCTCCTTTAATCTTCGACACGCTTCTGATCGAACATCATCCAATTCTTCAATCGACCGAAAACCATATCGTTTTCTTCAACTGTAACCGCTTTCAGTCTCTTCCATCTGCGCAAGTTTGTTTTCCTTCCGCGTGAGTAGATACACGTCGTACGCCCGGAGAATGACTAATCCCCGGGCGACGCGTCTCGCGTCCCGTCGACGGAGCGTTTCATCGTCCCGTCCGCTTATCCGTTCGTTCAGCTGTCGTCGAGGCGTTCGAATGGAAATTAACGCGTCGTGGAAATCTATGATCATTGTCGTGTGAAGTAAATTGGTCGAAATTTAAACAGATTCGTTTACAAGCCGTTTGAACTCTGATTAAATATTGCTAAAAGGTAGTTAAAAGTGGCTAAATGGACCCTACCTGCATATACATCGTGTGGTACCCTTGGTCAATTGTTTCATGCGCCCATTCATACAATAGAGCAGGTTTTATTTTGTTAAAAAATTAAATAGATAGATAAACAAGTTTACAATAATTGTACACCACTGCAATGGTTGAATAGAACTTCGGGTAAGGATCAACCCTGCGGCTTAAACCCAGAAGCTGGCTTCTGGTTTATTAAAATTACAAACTCAAAATTTTCTGACGATTTATTATATAAAAATTGTCTTCATTTTAAAGTCCCCCTAAAACATGAACCTTCGCTGCATCTAGTAAGCCTAATGGTTAATCCTTCCCTGATAGTATAATATTTCCTGACCGCTCCGCGTGTTTTATTCGTACTCTCTCTCTCTCTCTCTCTCTCTCTCTCTCTCTCTCTCTCTCTCACTCTTTAAACACAACTGTTCGAGGATCATTGATGTAAAAACTGTTGCTGAATCAGTTGTGTTCGCACTCTCAGCTGGCTCTTCTAAGAAGCAGCACTTTATATTATTATCCGCATTGACATAACGTGATGAAATCGAGCGAAATGATGCGAAATGCATTCTCAAACAGTCGATCAGGACCCGCTTCAGTTTTCACGAGAGCGCTACGTTAGAATAAATCAATGCGATTAGAGGAGGAACAGAGGATACTTTATCACGTCAAGTGACCGATGATAGCGAGGGTAAAGGGGAATGTACACTGCGCTAAATAGAGTAAGCAAATCGTAGGGACACATATTGAATTAATGAATTCAATTATAATTATTTTATGCACGATACATTTGAGTGGCATATAAAGTTATTGTTCTAGCATGTTTAGATATTCTTTAATCATAATTGAGTTTATTTGAATCGTGAAGATATGGTAGAATCCAGTATTGATTTATTTAAAGCATTGCAGATTTTGGTTTATCGGTTACACTCTGCGTTTTTGTATGTCTTATCATATAATTAAGTCGTACGTATTTGGACTATGAATCAAAGGTTCAAGTTTGCAGGATCACAATATTTAGCTAACTTGTTGCACCCCTTAGTAAGATGTTTAAACGCGACCATAAGTTCATTCGAAATAATATGCATAATAATTCAGCAGTTTATTCACGTTGTAAATGAACTTCTGTCTATATGAACAGTAAGTTAAGTAAAACAAACTGACAATATGACGTTAGTGTCTGACGATATAGATTTAATTACATGTATAAGAAAGTTTGTCTTTGTAAATGTAGGAAATAAATGAAAACCGCAAAAAACACAACACAGCAATTTTAAAAATTCTCAGCTTATAACTTCTATTATAAATCCTATCTTTCGATAATTAATAATAACTTCATCGGCGCAACTATTACCGCCGCCTTATGTCTATCTTCATACGCTTTGCGTCATTAACGCCGCAACGTCAATTAATAAACAACCGTATGTTACGCCGCGTGATAGCGCCCCTACGTTCATATATTACGTCGTAAAGTTTGCGTGGTTTAAGATTGACGCATTCAGCACGTTCTAATAATCCTCTTATCTTTGCGGCGCCGCAACGAAGGATTAGAAGGCAGGCTGGCGGATCGTCTGTCTTCCCAAGATGCGGTTGCGTTACGGAAAGAGATCAATTAGCGATGTCAGTCACCTTTCTTTGTCTTAGTGGACATTGTAGGCGAAAATATTACGGAAATATGGAAATAAAAGTAGCAAATTATCAGAAAGAATTAACTGAAATATTTATCGAGGCTCGTTAGCGAAGTAGTATATCGGGCTTCGTATGCGGAACTAACAGGTTTTGTGTTCGAATTCCGTCCATGGAGTGTTTAACTAATTCAATAATTGCATATGAGAAATAGTTCTAAACTGCAGTGCATACGTTAAAGTTAAATTTATCACATTTTAAATTATATTTTAGTTAGGTTAAAGTTGTCTTTTCTATCATAACATGAAATAGCAATATCAAATAAAAATATCAAAATTGTAACAGATCAAATAATATTTAAAACCAAAAACAGTATTCACATAAAAAGATAGTACACACAAAAAAATTATATGATTTAGATTAATCTACAGTATATTGCCATTATATATTATTTTTATTACGCATTATTTCTTTCAGTCATCTCGTTACAACTAATTTCTTCCCTCGAGTTCTATTGTCCATTTTGTTTATGAAACCAACTCGCTAGCGATCTCCAGTTCTTCCTATTATTACCCTAACTCGCTCACTCCCTCATTCACTCGCTCACTCGCCGCACCTCTGATTCATTTCCTCACGGCGATGTCAAACGAGCCACTCATCAAGCACTCACCGCTGTCCATATCACGAATCTCGTCTTTAACTCAGCAAACTTCAAAGATTCGCGACAGAATGGATCCACTAGACTTTCAATTTGTCTCAAGGAATGTGATACACGGTCTGCTCTTTAAAGGGTGATGTCGAAAAACTGATTGCAGGTTCGTGAAAAAGAAGAAAGACAAACAGACATCAATATAGACAGATAGATAGACATAATACAGATATATAGACAGACAGACAGACAGATAGACAGAATACAGAGTACGAAATAGAGTTAATTCGTCCGAGATATATTAATTTCTCAAAGAACAGACCGACGCGTGACCAAATTATTCAGCAACCAAAGCGCATACGATAATAACAATCCCTGTTCGAAATCTATTTGTAATACTATAGAAAACGGTTGAAATATATGCGTATAAGTTGAACTGTTGAGTATCAATTGTCATCGATTAGAGTTTTAACGAGTTCTATCAAAAGATATACGCCGGTACGATACGGCAGATAAAAGAAACGGAAGTACAAAATATATTAATTAGGGCAAAGGGGTCTATAATAAGTGCACGCGTCTGGCATATTAATGTCTCTTTTGTCATTACAGTGAATGACTCTGATAAGTCTTTTTAGTCCTTATAATATATGAATCTTGTTTTATAAATTTGTATAGTAATATGCACATTAGACAAAATTAAACATAAATATATGCATTTCATCAATCGGTATAGTTTTATAAATGATAAACATTAAACACATAGAAACATAAATCTATGCGCAAACATATACGTTTATGTGCGTTTAAACCTTTGTGTGAGTTTTTAAACGCAATAAGGATTATATCATGAAATATCATTATAGCATTAGTTATAATATAATAATATAAATAATAATCATAATAAAGTTGTGAATCTGAAATTTATTTTTGTCGGTATCAAACAAAATTTCGATATTCTATTAAAACTTATTAAATACACTCGCTTATTAGTTAATTTTTACCTTAAATTAACTGAAACAAAGAAGAAAAATACATTTTATACAGTAAAATAAGTCTTTTTTAAATCCTTAAATTTTAATAAAGCGACTTTCTGTTCTCAAGTATTCGTTGAGTCTCAAATCAACGAGCGATGTCAAACAATAATAGGATTTGCTGTTCGTTTCCAAACTTCTATAGAAAATCTATTGTCTATCAACGCATTAAAAATTAAACTTCTACTAAAAACCAGCATTGAATCTCGACGATAATATTATTAAGTCGTAGGATCGACGAACAAAACAGAAAAATTGATTTGTTGCACAGCACAAAAACTATCGGACGACTTATTGTGAAACTGTTTGGAGCGAAATCAAAGGAGATTATTGTTGGTAACAATGATTTGATAAAGCTTTTTATCAACTGCAGCTGAAATCAAACAGGATAAACAATCTGGTGATCTGAATACTGTCAGGGTTTAAATTTTTAATACTATCGAGCGATTGTTGGACATTGTATTCTTTATGAGAGCAAAAAGTCGATTTCAGTGTAAAATTGTTTTCCGTCAATGAAATTCAATCTGGTATTTTGTGTGCAGTTTCTGAATATTATAGTATTTTGTATCGCTGAAGTGTCCAAATGAATTTGTATTCTTTTATGTTCATGTTAAGTTTTGTGATTAAATGTTCTGTGTAATTTGGCTTGAAACTTAAGCTTGAAAGATGTGATAAAATGCATTTAAGTAGCTTATATCTAAACTAGAGATTTCTTAAACTTTTACTTTTGTATACTAATTTTATTAATATATATACGTCTATAATTTTAATGGAAGGTATCTTTTGCACTAAACAACTCCCCCTTGAGTTAAACGGTAACCGGTAAAAAAAGCCACGGTAAAAAAAGCCACGGTAAAAAAAGCCACGGTAAAAAAAGCCACGGTAAAAAAAGCCAAATTTTACTAGGTAAAAAAAGCCACGGTAAAA
>JAQIXG010001226.1:0-23466 GCA_034700105.1 Oconnorella tubifera
TAAACATTCTATATATATATATATATATATATGAGTAAACATTGTGTATCAAGTGCAGGAAAAGGCCTATTGTATGCAGAATTTTCGTATGGTATATTATATTTTTAAATAATCGAAGGGCTATTGTCTCCCCCCCCCCTCTCTCTCTCTCTATCCCTCCTGGTTAATCCCAAACATCGAAATCCATCTAACTTAACGCACCTGAATGTTGTCTTAATATAATCAAAGCCTTCCGGTTAAAATTCATAAAAAATGTCTTGTCTTAAATTATTCTTACGTGCCGGTACGTGATGCTTGCGTGACGTTACGTGATTTTTACGTGACGTTACGTGATGGTTGCGTTACACGCAACCGAAACGGATTTAATTAACAAAGTAAGTATACTTGTCACTTAGGAAACTATTATTCTCGTTATAATTAAATAAAAATTATGGTTTTTATTATGGTTTTAACACCAAAATAACTTGTACGTGTCTTTCTTTAAAACAATCTTAAGAAGAACAATGTTGGCGCATTCTTTTTATTGATCATTGAAAATTATCTTGCATCAAAGTGATTATTTTACCATTTATCCAATTATAATAATCTAATTATCATAAATAATATATTCATCTAATTATCATAATTAATCATTAATAATATATTATTGTTTTTATATCAAATTTAACTATATTTTAGCTAGCGTATCAACCCGTCCAGAGCACGGGTTTTACTTAACAAAAATCTCCAAATAGCTACCCAAGCTATCGCAATTAAACCCAAATGCTCAAAACTTTTCAGGCTACTCGCGCTGTTTACAGTGATAGTCGGCGGGCAGCTGCTAGGCGCGCTGCTAATCACGCCACATTTATCCACCAATGGCAGCATCCGCGCGAAATCAGGCGAAAACATCGACCAATAATGTCTAACAAACGACCCGATGTCGCCGCTCAGGCAGCCCGTACTATTTAGCGCTGTAATTAAACCCCGGCAAACGTCAGTACAGCCCATGCTGCACTGTTTTAGTGTTAGTCCTATAAGCCCGGTGAACGTGTTATTATCACAGCCTGCTTCTGCGTAGAGATTATCCTGAGGGAGGGAACATTGACTGACAGTTTTCCACTGGAAACAGATGTCGAAATTCTGCACAGCCGGGTACATGGTGATGAATCCGAAGCACATTTCGTCCTGGGTCCCCTGTCCGAATGTTGTCGTGGTGTTTCGGGAGAGGGAGCGATAGTTGCAATTTACTTTAATTTCGTCCCCGGCGCGAAACGGTATCGGAACGTCGTAGCTGTCAAATAAAATCAATTTGGTGTCTTAATGTTTATGAATATGAACAAATATTATATCAATAAACTTAGTCAATAATTTTAATAGGCTTACAATCAACGATTGTTATGCCTACGGGTTGGACTTATTGGATTCTAGTTAGGTTTGAGCTCGAATTAGAGTTAAATTTAGGGTTAGGGTTATTAAATGAATTATATTTTCTCGAGTTGATATTTCAGGTTATTTTAATCGGAGCCGTTTTGTAGGGGTGCATCTATTTTCAGCTAGGATAATAAATAGAATTAACGTAACGGCCTACCTAGTTAGCATTGGTGAATTATAATCATAACTTGTTTCATTAATGAGTGTAGAAAACAGTTGTCCATCTCTTAGCACTTGTATGTAGCCACTGTTGCCTGAAAAACATTCATCAAGTTAGTAAAAAAATGCATCTTTAATGTAAAATTTGTATGCCACTTGTTTGTGTACAATGACTAGATTTTTTTAAATGAGCTACATGTTATTTTTCCGAAAGAGTAATACAATTCTTGACTGAATTTCAACAGCTCTGAATACATAACTATAAATTCACAAATCTAAACTTCACAAAACATATAAAATACATTTTAAATTGTTATTTAACCTTAACTTTAATACTTAATTAATTAAATTACAATATTCAACATTAATAAGGTATTATTTAATAACATAACTATACCTTAATCCTTAATAATAATTATTAATTAATACTTAACTAATAGCTTCATATTTAACATACCCAGTAGATGCATATGTAGAGTGGCAGCTGCAATATTAACATTCGAAGGGTTCATATATTTCGTGCATTCTTTGGAACATTTTCCTGAGAATTGAACGCTTGCCTGGCTGGGAGGTATGGTCAAGTCCCCTTGGCCAGTCATCACTATCATTCCATCGTTGGGTCTCAGTACACTTGTGTAGTACAAGGTCATTCCGGATGCGTCGAAAAGATTTGGAACCAGCATGGCGTTGTTCCAGTGAATCTGAAAGAAAAAAAAACAGTCTACAGTTTGATATTACTTTCTTAAGAATAATAAAATAAATATTTTAAATTGCGTTATATCTTGTGTGTTGGCTTATATCTTGATAGTTTCTAAATTATGAGATTTACAAAGGGTGCAGCAAGTAGCAAGGTTAAAATCAGAAGCTTTGATAAATTAGACATCTTGCTAGCGAATTGAGCATGCCAGTGTATTCGTTCTCATAGCTTTTGATTTGAACTTCATAGTAAAGGGTTCAGCAAGTCATCAAGCACCACCAGGATTTGAACCCGCGACCAACAGCGTACAAATTACCTGCAATAGGGCGTACTGGAAGCCAGACTGACCAATAGGAAAGCCGTAAGCATCAGCGTTACACTGCAGGTCAGACCCCACCCCCCAGATGCCAATCAAAGTCTGACAGTTCATTGTACCCATGCTACATAGTTGTGGCTTGGTTAAGACGTCCTCTGAAAAAAATCATTCTTTCGATTTCATTAATCAGACAAAACTAAATTCATACTATTTTGCTAATAGTAAAATATATATCAGTATAATCATTGTATAAAGTCAAAATTATCATTATATTATTTACAGTGGGATAGATTTAGCAAAATTAATATAACTTCAGCATTATTAAAGTTCTACTTAAATGTAACAATAAGATCATACTTATATCAAACTAAATGTAAAACTGTATATATTAAGTTAACACTGATGTTCCATTAATATATTAATGTATTAATATATTTATTAATATATATTTTTAAACAAACACAGCTACTGACTGCGTATCAACTAATTAATAGATATTTAAATTAAAACAGCTAAATTTCGGAACATTTTAAAACAATCAAAATCGGATTAAATTTTAAATTAAATAATCCTAAACTTACTGTTAGGCGGTGTTTTGCATCCATATAATAACATATGATGAAGATAGTATGTGTTATCTATAACAGGTTTTATTCCTATCGCGTGGTATTTGTTATCAGTCGGTAGTTCAAACGCGTAGCATATGTAAGTTGTCTCTTGCACTGGTATGGCTGTTCTTGGTATTGTAAGATTCATACTTGTTGTAGCTGAAATAATAATAATTATCAACTTTAATTTACTTTAAATTTAAACAGAACATAGTCGACACAATATATACTGAGGTAAAGTATATATTTGGTTAGTGAATTAGTGATAGAAGTTTTTCTGAACAATTTTTGTGTGAATTCCTAAAAGAATTTAGAAAAAAATTGTCGTTTGTAGAAACAAAGCATTGATCTAGATGTGTTTTTCCTATTGCGATTATTTCTTTCAATGCTGTCAATGACATTAAGCGGTCTCAATAAATATATAATCTATAAAGAAATATAATTTTGTATCAGTAATTTAAATTTTTGAAAGCTAAATACAATTAGTTTCGTTATAGGCTTACATAAATTACTGTTTTTAATTTATATTCTTATTTTCTACCTTTTTACCATAGATTGTGAAATTTTATTGGTTATTATAAGTGAATAGTTTCGCAAATTATTGATTCAGATATAAAATACTGTGTTGTTTTTTACTTGGTAGATCAAATGCAGGACAAACTGCTTTAACCGGACACTTTAACCAAGAGTTCAGTTTTTTACAGTTGTCTGAATTTATCGGCTCACAAATACCTGAAATAAACAGTAAATTAAATATGTAAAGAATAAATAAATAAATATAGATATAATAAAATATATTACATATAGGCCTATCTAATATAGGCCTTTATAAGAGTATACACTAATGAAATGGGCCTATAGCTTATAATTGCATAAACTGATTTTAAACTATTATTATTACAGCTGATATATTCTAAATCTAAGATTTTTAAAATTTTCTTTAAATTAATATTTTTTATTAGAAAAAAAATCACTATAGATTAAAATCTATAAATACCCGGATGGGAAAGTCCCGTTGTATATTTTGGCTGAGTGCCAGGGGTCCAGACGCAGTCCGGGTCCCCGAGTTCCTGTCCATTGCTCTTTCCATCTCCGTCTGAATCCTTTTTACACAAAATGGGGTCCCATTTCTATGTAACATCAAAAAAATCAAAAAATCTTAACAATATTATAATTAGGTCTTATATAACATTTGTACATTTTATTTTCTTCAAAAAACTTCTTAAAATAATTGTTTTCAATCAATAAGCATCAATTTTGTCAACTTTCATTTTTCATAGGAGGGGGGGGGAGAGAACAATTAAAATTTACTCAAATACAAAAATACAAATTAAAAAATAGACTTTAATAATCAGGAAGCGGAAATTGTATCCCCCCCTCCCCCCCCCCCCCTCCAAAGAAGACGTTCCTGCATGTATATTATTGAATTTAACATAAAACGTGAGAGAGGTAGTTTTATACAGAATAAAATAAACAGAAAATGTGATAATAATTACAACAGATCTATTGTGTATGCGTAAAATATTTTAATGCATTTCTATGTAATTACGCACTAAGTTTACAACGAAAAAGTTTTCTATTATACAAACAAATTATGAATGACAATACTTTTTACGTAATATTTAAACTAGTATTTGTTCGAACTCAATGCTATTATTCATTCATAATTCTAACAGGATGCAACAATATTTCAATGAATAAAATAACGCGTTAAATCGGTATATTAACGCTTCTTAGTTGTAATTAGTCGATCAACTTTAAGGCAAAGCGGTGTACTTATATTTGCTTCGTTAGGTTTATGTTAAAATCTAATTAGTATTCTGGAGGTCGAATGAACGTTTTCAAATTCATGTGACTTATGAGCCGTTTTTAAATTAAATATTCATACCGTTTCGACACACTCGACAAGTGAATGTCGGCTACTGCAAACAAAACAGTTTTTAAATAAAAACATCCGCACGAGATTAAGATCTCTAAAACGAAGACGCCTTGGTTTAATACCATAATTATTTTTGATCAACTTAAAAGCCAAGTATACAATGTAGTTGACACATATTATACTACAAGTATACTGAAGTATACTACTGTAGTACTAGTGTACTTCAAAAAAATGGAAATGAATGTTATAGCTTCAATTAAAAAATGAAAATTAATGCTAAGTTATATGAAAATACTAATTATAGCTATGCAAGTATTGTTAATTTCAAAACTAGCCTTTTACTTTTGATTTTAACGCAGAAAAAACGAAGAGTGGCAATTTGAGTGTACTAAAAAAATGTCTGCCTTGTAAGCAACTTGCTGACATTTATAACATAGAATACGAAATCCAAATCTATAAATAACTCTCAATTAAGCCTAATTCTAACACAATATGTAATTATAATTTCTTGATATTTGACATTTAAAAAAGCTATATGAAATGATAAAACAATATTAAATAAATCAATGACACAAATTGTAACACGAAATCTACAAGTATGGAATATTAAAACAAATACACGAAACAAACCAAATTATTCGCATAGAATTCGAGTCCAAAAGGGTTCCTCGCCCCCTTTCCCTGCTGTAATATGTGTCCCACTCCGGGCCAGGTTTCGTTGGGATTGCAGGGATTTGGGATAGAGGGACCGTTTGGGATTTTTTGCTGATAATTCATATAACCGGAAGTGAGGGATGCCAGTGTTAGAAAGAGTAAAACGCGATTCATCTGAAATATTGAAATATAAATACAAAAAGATGACAATTTGACATTTCATTTTTTTGATATATATATTGGTATAGAGTTACTGTCAAAATTCACTTAAATGGTTCTATAGGACGTTTCGTCAAAGGACGATTCTTCAAAAGGACGATTCTTATAAAGGGCGATTCTCAACCCTAACATGACGAACAGTCCGTTTACGAATCGTCCTTTGATGAAACGTCCGCTTACCAGTTAAATTATTGTCAATATCGCGTGAACGTTTTAATTATTTATATAGCCATTCGATGCAATAATTAAAGTAATTTTCATTTGCACAGTGTTTAGAACTAGGCCTACTACATGTTTGATGTGTTCAATTAAAATAAATATATTACTAGTGTAGAACAGCGGTTCGTGTATAAGACTTTCAATCAAGATATTCAGATTTGAGACTTAGCGCGAATGAAATTTTGAACTTTTCGTTCTAATTATACAATGAAATTACGTTAAGTTTTTCGTTTAATTAGATACAAGGCTTTACTCGTTATCTTTAAAAAAAATGTTAATTTGACTTAGCTAGAATTACTGAAATTATTTATACAAATTGTTTGAAAAAATGTAACTTAATATTTTCCGGTTATCTAAAACTTTCACATATGCTGTCTGCCAAATGTTAGATATTGATAATTTTTAATTTTTAAATTTATCCATCAATTAATTACCCTTATTAAATATAATTAAGATAATTTTCAATCATAATAAATATAAACAATATACTTTATATCAGTAAATATAAATAACAACTTTATTTTATGATTTCTCAACCTTTTATGATTTCTTTAATCTATAATCGATACTAAATGTAATTTAAAGGTACAATGCTCGATTCCAATGAAACCGTTAATTTTATACTATTAATTTGGCCTATTATATTATTAATGTTGGAACTTTTAAGGATATGACGATGAGAAAATTCTATGAATTGACTTTTATTTACCCTTTGTGAGTTTTATTTAATTATTTATGTGTGAGTTGTTGGAAGCCAGCACCACTAACTTTTACTTGCATATAGCTCTGTGAGCTTCATAAATTATAAAGTACAAAATAGTAAATCGTATGTTAATTACAAAGTGTAGGTTTATACAAATGTATTTCTTTCTTTTTAAATTGTATATCCTGCATTTATGGATAAATTTGTAAAGTTTATATTCGTTTATTTCCTCGTAATTCATCCCCTTGTCTGCTTTGCTTTATATTATTTGCAAATGAAAATGAAATATTAAAAAAACTATATATTTACAACAACATAGAGGCCTATCAATAAATAAGCTGAACGATCGATATAATTGTTTATTTATTGACAATAATAAACATCAATAATCAATAAGAATGATCAAAAAATCACATATTGAAATCATATATTAAAAGATCATGGATTAAAAAAAATATATTGACATTTTATGCGTATACATTAATCAACAAACAGTATATAGTAAAGTAATATCAGCAGATAAATTGAAATTAAAAAATCTTTTCATTATCAAATTAACTGGATATTAAACAAATATTTTGATTCTTTTGAAACAATTTATAATGTCTAACCCTCTCCCTCCCCCAATTTGCAAATATATTTTTGCTCCAATCCTATTTAACTTTAGGGCGAGCATTAAGTTATTAGGTGTTTAGAATAATTAATCATATATAATCTGTTTGTCGTTAAACCGGTTCAATTATGAATAAAAAAAAGCACGTACTTTGAATATAATGCTTGAATGTAATGCAACACTCGAATGATTTCAATACAAACAAAAACAGACTTATTTTCAACTTAAAAACAAACTTATAATGTACTTTATTAAGTCCAAAAAAGCAGAAATAAAAACTACAGACCCAATTGAATATTTTTCTCTAATAGTCAAGGTTATATTAATCATTTTAATCCTAAAAACTGTCTGAAAGCGAGAAATTATAAACTTCAGTAAAACAAACTTCCCGTTGATATTGCAGTGATTAAAAATGCATTTTACATAAAACTAATTCGATAATTGATTAAAATACAGAATACCAACATAAGAGTATTCAAAATCACATAAAAAATCATCTTCATCAATCATCTGCATGCTATCCTCGCCGTTTATATATTGTATAATAATCTAGAAAACTACTTATAGCTGAAATAAATACATTTTATTTAAAATACATAAATACATTGTATTTTGAAAAGAAAAACGCATTCTATTTTTAAATACAAAAATACATTGTAATTTAATACACAAAATAGACTGTATTTTAAAATACCAAAATACGTTGTATACTAGAATACAAAAATGCATTGTATTTTAAAACAGAAAATATTTATTTATTTTTTTCTTTATTTCTGAGTATTTTAATACATACTCAAAACAGCTACTCCAACCATCACAGCAATACTGGCAGAGTACTTAATACGCATCCCTCCCCCCACAACTATCGTAGTATACTCCCCATCTTCACTCTGTACAGTTACAGTACTCTTAACTGTACTTTGAGTATTTGTACTACCCTGAATACTTGAAGTACTATCACATTTATCCAACCAAGGTACCAGTGGTCCAATAGGCCAAGCAGATTTAATAAAAATTCCAATATCCCCATTCAAACAACCCGTGCTTTTCATAGCTTTTATTAACCCCACACAAACTTCAGTACAATTAGCATTACACTTTTTTAAACCCAGCACCATCAACTGAGCGAATGTAACGTTATCGCATCCGTAATCGGCATAAAATATCGTGTTATCTTCTGGTAGTGAACATACACCTATGGTATTCCATGAAATGCAGGTGTCAAAATTATAGACAGCCGGGTACATGGTAATAAAGCCGAAACACATTTCGTCTTCGGTCGATTCACCGAATAAAGTTGCGACGTTTTTGGTAAGGGATTGGTAAACGCACTTCACTAGAATTTCGTCGCCGGCCCGAAACTGAACCGGGGTGTCGTAGCTGTAAATGAAAACGGAAATAAAAGTTTGTTTTAGTTTTAAACCAGTATTTTATATGAATTAAAGATCATAACATAATTTTGTTAGGTGTTAATTTCTTTAAATAAGCGAAATTAAAAAGATAAAAAGGTGTGTAATGTTCTATACTAAGATAGAGTGATATAGAAAGATCTAACTAATATATGTTCCATCGAAAGATAAGCTGAATTAATTAAATTTATAGTTAAATTTGAGTTAAGTTTATTCATATAACACAGCGATCCATGATATTAAGTTCAACTTATTTCAAGTTTTGTAAAGTTTGCAATGTTAGTTAATAGAAATGTAATAAATTTACATCATAGCTGACGGAGCGTTGTAATTATATGACGTCGTATTAACAAGTGTAGTTAGCGGCTGTCCGTCTCTCAATATCTCTATAAACCCAGCTTTACCTAGAAATAAACAAATAATTTTATAAATTAATTAATTGCCAAAATTATCGACTATTTTAAGTTTACTCCACAAGGGTGGAGGAATGTTTTAAGCCTAAAGCTGCACCTATACCACAATTTTTTCACCCTAAAGTGTTTTATAACTCCCTAAACTGCCCCCTTATTTTCAACTGCACCCTCCCCCTTTTGCTACATCACTTTAATAAAATAATAAAAAACACATTGCATTAATTGAAGCATTCATATCTGACCTTGTAAATGCATATGAAGCACAACTGCTGCTATATTAATATTGGGTGGGTTTAGATATTTTGTACAATCTTTGCCACAAGTCCCTTGAAACTCAACATTATCCTGAAAGGGGGGTATGTTGAGAGCCACCTGACCGGTCATCACTATCATCCCATCATTGGGTCTCAAAATACTGGTGTAGTATAATGTCATACCGGATGAATCGACAAGATTTGGTACTAGCATAGCGTTGTTCCAGTGAATCTGTACATAAATATGTCATATTGTTTATGTTATAATGTACATAGAATCTGTACATAGAAATGTCATATTGTTTATGTTAGAAATGTACATAGAATTTGTATATAGAAATGTCATATTCTTTATATTATAAATGTACATAGAATCTGATAATAACACTGTCGCATTGTTTATGTTATAAATGTACATAGAATTTGTACATTGAAATGTCATATTGTTTATATTATAAATGTACATAGAATCTGTATATTGAAATATCATATTGGTTATATAATAAATGTACATAGAATCTGTATGTTGAAATGTCATATTGTTTATATAATAAAAGTACATAGCATCTGTACATTGAAATGTCATATTGTTTATATTATATATTGAAATTGGGTTATTTTATTCGGGTTCGTTTTGTAGGGATATTTCATTTGGGTCATTTTGTCCAGGGTACCATATTACCTGCATCATCGCGTACTGAAATCCAGACTGACCAATAGGAAAGCCGTACGCGTCTGAGTAGCATTGTAAGTCTCCGCCCACTCCCCACAAACCAATCAGCGTCTGGCAGCCAGTTGAACCCATCCCACAAAACTTTGGAGTGACCAGCATATCGGCTAAAAACATCAGAAGTTTTCAAGCAAGGAAAAATATACAGTTTTTATGTAATAGGATTATAGTGATATTATTAACTAAACGTAATACTTATATACAATATTGTTATAATAATATTACATTTATCAGCCATTATATTATTATGCAAGGCAGTCACATCGGTATATAATATTATTAGAATATTACATCATCAGAATCATATATATGTAATATATTAATATTTTATATTAATAATATTAAATAGAATATTTAACTTAGATATTAAATAGTATATTATATCATAAATATATTTCATATTACCGCTCGGTGGTGTCTTGCATCCAAATAGTAACATGTGATGCAGATATCCGGGACTTTCAATGATAGGTTTTAATCCTATAGCGTGATATTTGGTATCATTCGGTAGTTTAAAAGCCATACATATGTAGGTTGTCTGTTGAACTGGTATGGATGTACTTGGTATAGTAAGATCGATACTTTGGGTAGCTGAGGGAAAGAGAAAAATACAGCGAATTTAGAGCAGATTTCTAAAAAGTTTAGTGTTTATTTATGTAATAAGTTTAGTGCTTGTTTCAGTAAAGTTTAGTGTTGATTTCTGCGAAAAGTTCAGTGTTTTTTTCTATTATGTTTAGTGTTATTTCAATATAGTTTAGTGTCTGTTTCAATACAGTTTAGTGTTTATTTCTGTAAAATTTAGTGTTATATATATAAAGTTTAGTATTTTTTCTACTAAGTTCAGTTTGGTGTTCATTTCAATAAAGTTTAGTGTTCATTTCAATAAAGTAATATTATACTTTGAAAAATGTCACTTTTCTGGCTCTTTTGTAATAAATAGAGACCTTAACTTGAGACCTCTATGGTCCAATAATTCCTTGAACCATACAATTTGTAACCACATTTTGATCTTTCATATGTCACTACATAATGATTCATTTAATAACATAATGTGATTCCTGCCACATTTCGTTCTCAAATTCACGTGTAAAATATTTTCTGAGCCCAAAACATTTATTTGATTCCTGAGAAAGTTTCATATCGTAAATTATGGGTTATACGACTTTCAATAAAGAGCAAGTTTGACCAGTTCTAACTAGTTTTAATACTAAATTCTATTTCACCAAAACTTCTATGAATAAGGTTTTTATTACTTTATACTGTCAAGATGACGAAATAAAGATATATATATATATATAGTGTAAAACCGGATTTCCGGATATATATATATAGTATAAAATCACATTTATATTATAACATCTTTTATAATATTATATTTACATTATAATATCATTTTTATCATCCTTTCTCTCATTTCATCATAATTTTATTTCTTTCCATACTCAATTTTTTTTCCTTTGGTACTATTTAATTTAATTTATCATCTTCCCTTTAATGTCTCTTTCTCTCTTTTTATTTAATCTCTCTCTCATTCAGCTAATGAAAGAAATTTAAATTCAAATAAATTTTAACTATAAAGAGATTTAAACTATAAAGCCACAGTAATTATAATATATTATACTACTAATAATAATACTATATTACAAAGTAATAAAACTATATTAATCACAGTTATTGCAACATTTTCAAAAAAACACAAAAGTGAAATTTATAAAGACATTTTTACTTGATAGATCAAACGCTGGACAAGTTTTCTTCACCTTACAAGTCAACCAAGAATTCACTTGCAAGCAAGGAGCAGAAGTCAAAGGCTCACAAATTCCTGAAAAAAGAATCATTCGTAAATTTTGCCGCTTAAAATTGTATAAATTTATCTTAAATACAGTTTATAATCTTAAAGTCTAACAATGCAAAAAGCTGTATAGGCCTACATGTAATGGGCAACAATAATTTTATATTGAACAAATATTTTATATAAATATACACAATAATTAATCATAATTTGTATAAATATAATTTAATATCTGTACACATTATAACGCCCTTCAATGACAGGAAGTAAATGTCTTAATATTGTTAAATCAACATTCAATTTATTAGTATCATAAATTATGAAATCATTGGGAATAAAAATGTACTGATAGAATAATTTATCTCGTATTTTAGGGGTTAAAATATGAAAATAAATTCTCTACCCCCCCCCCTCCCTCCTCCCTCCCAAGTCACAAATTGCAATTCAAATAACATTAAAATATATCAAAAATAAAATCTCTTTCACATATATAGTATAAATATATAAGTTCTAAATGTTAGTTTAGTAAAATAACAAAAAACTAATCGAGTTCAAATTTATAAACTCATAAAAATCAAAACAATGTAATTTTCGTGGACAAAAATTTTAGCAAGCCTACCGGGGTGGGTGAGCCCCTTGGTCATTTTTGGTTGACTGCCGGGGGTCCAGGTACAGTCCGGGTCCCCGAGTTCCTGCCCATTGCTTTTTCCATCCCCGTCCGAATCTAGTTTACACAGAGTGGGGTTCCATACCTGTGTGAAAAATGTACAAATTACAAGAAACAGACACTATTTATTATGTAATTTATTTATTATTTATTATGTAATTTATTAAATTGGACTATATTATTAACTGAAAAAATTGTATAGTGAAACTAGTTTAAACTAGTTGGGTTTTCATTTTGTTTATTAGAAGAATAAACAAAATATTTATGCATCTAGTTTGTTGTGCAAATGTATAGATGAATACGATGACATTAAAATACTTTTTTTGAATGTTTACTGAGATGTCAAAATTCCAAACATTATTTACTGTAAGAAACGTTGAGGTTAAAAGCTTTTATTTTGAACAGACCTATTCAAACCTGTGTGTAAAATTTAGATATATTTTTCGTATAATTTGCAACGCTTCACATCGAAGTTACTTCTTATTATTAACAATATATATCCTACTATAATTTTAATATATCTATAAAATGCGCAGTCATATATACAGATTGAAATGAAAATAACTTGTAAAAATCCTTGTAATATAACTCGTAGGCCTACGATGCGTAAATTAATAGGCCTAAATAAAAAGATGGATAAATTATTAGATAAAACAAGCATTTGTTTTCACTTGGTGAAATTTCAATCAATCTAAAGTTTTTAAAGCTAGTTTGTTTAAAGATTGTTCAGATTGCTTTCTTTACTATAACCTTTTTCTATACAATTTCTCTCTTTTAAATGTAACCTAACTATCAAATTTCTCCACACCTCCACACAATACGAGGGTTTTACAACTGAATGGATCCCCAGGGGCGAACCCTCCCTCGCAAAATGATTGCAATTATAGATGAAAAGGCGAACATTATAAGGAGAATTTGACAATAGAGTTCAAGTTCAAACTTTAAACCTGTAATACAACCAGATGAAACTAAACTAGCTGTTTGAAAATGTTCTCACAATATTTTCAAATAATATGTTTGAAAGTAATACGTTGAAAATGATACGTTTGAAAATAGTTTAAAAGTATTAAGCTTGAATATCATTCTATAGCTATCAAACTGTAACCTCTGTAGCTAGGTATTATTTTTAACTCTAATCCCCCCCTAAACTAGCAGTAATTGAAGTAACTGCTGCAATTATTCACGCATTGAATACATCTTTGTAACGAACCCTAATTCTAACTCTGATTCTAACCCTAATTCTAAATGTTAAATCAGTAGTTTTAATAAACGCGCTCTAAAGGTCTCACATTTTACATATGGGCGGAATTAGTTAGCAAGAAGTCTACTTACAGATTTAAAAATACAAAAAAATCTTACGAAATTGTTCCCAAAGAATGCCAATCCAAAAGGGTTCCTATCCCCCGTCCCTTCTTGTAATTTATGTCCCACTCCGGGCCAGGTTTCATTGGGATTGCAAGGATTTGGAATAGATGCTCCATTTGGGATTTGTAGCTGGAACACCATGTATCCAGAAGTTAAGGATACAAGCATTAGGAAGAGTAGTAAGCGATACATCTGAATAGAATTTACTATTTCTATATAGAATTTAAAGACTATTTATAGAATCTAACAACTATTTATATGCAGAATTTAAAAATTATATATTTACTTACATTTACACGAATCGATCGATATACCTTTCAATCTAAATTCGTGTATTTAAAATTGTGTGTGTATATTAGGCTTATCATTTATTGTTAACTTTAATAGCCGATATTTCGTAACTTTTATCCACGTTGTTATTTAATTTATTAAATAAAAATTATATAAATTAAGTCATTAATACTACCGCTATATCGTAACATACATATATTTATATATTATATATATATATAGCGTAGTTATATAACATAGTTATATATTAGCTAACTAAATAATTGATATATATATTTTACCTTGATTGATGGTAGTTAGTAAATTAATTCTTCGTTATAAAATGAAATGATATAACAATCTCTAACAGTTTTACAGAAAGAACTTGAATAAGAATCATTTGATAAGACAGCTTATTTAAAATACAATTAGTCATAAATGTATCTCAGGTATTTCGCGAGGCATGACGAAATGGTACAATAGGAACGGGGCCCCCATTAACACAAACTATGTGGACCATTCCATTTTAAGAAGGGGGCTGGAGGGGTTAAGATCAAGAAGAAGTAACTGCGTATCATCTCTCTCCAAATTTTTCTATTTTTTTAAATTCAAGAAGTCTACTGTAATTGCTATGTGAAATGATTATCACTTTTACAGTTTGATTAGATTATCATGAAAAAATAAGATTTTGAATAACTAAATAACTTAATACATTGGTTAAAAACGTTCCAATTTGTTCAGTTTTTAACCCGCTCCAACCCCCACTCCCCTAATCTACCTCTCCCCCACACTTTAAAATATAATATAGTTGCGCCACTACTTTTTATGACGTAAATTTGTTCGGTGTCGTTGAGTTAGTTGCAAGTCCAAAATTGAGAGCAGCATCAAAACGAATATACATCAATAAAATTTTAACAAAGAAAAAACTTGAAAGAGATTTTGTCAGAGATTTTATTGTTGTACTTATTCAAGGTTGAAATATAGTTACAACTTGTGGTATACACTTAAATTTCTATACGTTTTAACTATGCAATTATATACAGCAAAATCGCTCTTAGATATTTTTTCGGTTCTCACGATTCAATACAATCTAAGATGATATCTTATTATTAAGATGTACAAGAAGTAATTTATTATTAGAGATTATTTCATAATTATCTATACAATTTATTAGAAATAAAGTTATAAAAGTTCAAAAAGTTTCACTTGTATATCATTAACATTAATTAGCAAAATCTATATCTAGAAATATTAACACTAAACCACATAAAATAACGACAACAAAAATCTGATCAAACAAATTACTCTACCTTATAAAATAATATAACACAAAATATATATCACAAAATTATAATATATAAAAAAATTACAACATAATATCAAGTATTTAAAATCAACTGAGTCTATAAATATAACACAATAGCTTCTAATACATTCATTTAACCTCGCAGTACATAAAGCGTCTTTAAGCACCCATCAGAAAAAACTTAACCCTCTCCAGCCCAACAGATACATTTCAACGCCCAAAACACCCAACCCCACCCCGTTCACTACCCCACCGCTCACCCCAACAACAACCGCATCTGGTTTCTTCGTACTAGATCCAAACGTTCCGATAACAATCGTCGCGTTGTTTTCAAACGCAGCCGTAAGCATCCCGTCCGTTATCTCTAGCGTCTGCGGCGCGTCGGTGCGCAACTTTGCGGCCTCGCAAGCTTTCGTTAACTCTCTTACTCCGGCGAAAAAAACCGGATCGACAAAAATACCCAAAAAGTCCTCTAAAGGTCCCCCTAGGCAGTTAGTATTAACCATGGCTTGATAAATCATGGGACAATTATGAGTGCAGGAATCGTCGCAAATTTGTCCGGCAATTCCGGAGTAGAATTTGAACGCGTTATAGCTACAGTTGGTCATGGTTATGGACGGATTCTTGCTGCAAACGTCCAGTTGGTCGTACATCATGCATTGGTTGAAATCTTTAACGGCAGGGTATGCTAACACGTATAGCAAACACATTTCGTCTTCGGTACTTTCGCCGAAATGTGTCGTGGTATTTTTGTTAAGAGTCTGGTAGTTGCAGGTGACGAGGATTTCATCGCCGGCGTTAAACTCAACCGGCACTTCGAAGCTGGTAGAAAAAGAATTAAAGATCAAGAGAAATTAGAAAGTTTAAATGTGTTTTTATTTGAAATTTTAAGTGAAAAGTTTGATGTGAAAGTTTAAAAGCGTGATGATGATTATTATTATTATTCAAATTGTGATTAGGTAGAATATAGTGCTGATTATTATCTGATATAACACAACATGAAAAGACAGTAAATGCTAGTGAATAAATATCCATACTTTATGAACGACTGAAGATACTAAAATCTTAACTTTTATTGTGTTTTATATTATAATTATATCTTAAATCAATTCTTCTCATTGTCTATTAAACATTTAATGCTTTTGTAATTTAATTAACAAATCTTGAATCCACTTAATTTTCACTGATTTTTATTAATAACTTAAATCTTAATTAATAACTTTTCAGAGACTAAATATTTTCAAATACTTGAGCATTTGTGGTGAGTTGTAATCATATGATTTTATATCGACCACATACAGGGGCTCCTGTCCCGCTCTCAATACTTGAGCGTCTCCAGATTTAGCTACAAGTAAAAATAATAATTTAATTATTAAACTGTATGTTATGCAGTACACTAGTATAATTAAATATCATACTGTACAGTGTAATATTATTATAAATGCATATTGTGCAATGCACTCTGATTGTATAATATTATGCAGTATATATAATTGCATACTAATATGCTCTATTATAAATAATACTCAGTATTTGAATATAACAGTATACAATTATCTTATTATGCCTGTAATTATTCAATAGATATAAAAAAGCGTATATAGAAAAATGAATACACTTACCCAACATATGCATATGAAGCAAGATTTTTGAGATATAAATAGTGGGCGGATCTAGCATGCTACTGCAATCACTCAGGCAACGAGCCGTTATAGGCACGTGAGCCATCTGAGGGGGAATGTCCATATACAGCTGGGATACCAACATCACCATGCCGTCATTCTTTCTCAAATGATTCGTGTAGTAAAGAGTCATTCCTGAGGTGTCGTGGATATTTGCCTCAGATTTTGGGTTATTCCAATGTATCTGTCAGTAAGAGAAAAACTGAAGATAATAAACAGATAAACGCCGAGATATATCTATAAAAACAACTCTGAAGTTGGTTGCAGATTGTGGAATCAATAACTAATTTAAATCATATAGCGTCTTCCTGATCATTACTGAAAGCTTAACTTTGCGAGTAGACTTCAAATTTGCACAAATTTTAGAAATCTATTTCAATCCATTAATAAGATCATTAGATTATTAAATGAAGATTTCATTTATGATACAATCTGTATTAATTTAAGCAACGTATTTTATTCATCAATAAGATTTTGACAGATTATTAATAATACACTTCAAAATGAAACTAAAACGAAGAAGAATTCTATCTCATGCTATTTGTAAAAGAACTGATTTACTGGGGCCTACTCAAATTTAGTCGTACAATATTACCTGCATCATGGAATACTGGTAATTGCCTTCTCCTATAGGCATTCCAAAAGTGTCATCATAACACTGTCCCTCTATGCCTATACACCAAGAGATAAGGAGAGCTTCACAGCCATCAATAGCCATCCCACATTCATGTGGCACCTCCAACTCAGTCTCTAAATTATAATTTTCTAATATTTAAACATTTAATTTATATTTTGTATTAATTTTACACAGCAGCTATTTTAAACTGGCTATATTTTCGTTAATGAAAATGACAATATCGATTTTATTCATTTCGGTTACGTTTTCGTTTACGAAAATTACACAAACCATTTAAAGTTTTTGTGCAGCCGAACAACTGCATGTGATGAATGATCGCAGGGTTCTCTAGGATTGGTTCCATTCCGACCACGTGATACTTTGTATCATTGGGTAAAGCGAATCCCATACAAATGTAAGTTGTTACTTTTGGGGGGACGATAGTACCAACAGGCAGAGTTAAGTTTATCATGCTAGTAGCTGTAAAATATAACGAAACAAATGATACAAATAGTTATTTTTAAACTTTTAATTTTTAAAGACTCTACCTGTATTAATTAAAAAAATGTGCTAATAAATCATTAGACCTAAAGGGGGACTCTGGCCTTTGGACTTATATACCAGAGTTTCGTAAATTTATTTAAAAAGAGAGGTTTTGATCAATTTTTCAAAATGATATCTGCTCATGTAAACTGACGTTAAAATATGGTTTATTTTCATGAAAATAAACCATATTCTAAACTGTGGAATAAGTGAATGATTGAAGAAATAAATTATAAGTAATTATAGGTATTATACAGACTTTTAAGTTTTAACGCGGGACATGAATAGGGCTTAGTGCAGGTTAACCAACTGTTTAGATCCAAACATTTAGGTAACGACAGCGGCTCGCAAATACCTGAAAAGTACAAAATATTAAAAATTTAGTTCAAAATGTAAGCTTTAAATTCGTCTGATTTTCAATACTTGACATAAGTTTTCAAAGAGAGCAATATTATGTAATAAATAATGCGCAATTTAAAGGTTATTTAAGAGGACATGTATAAATTAGCGAGAAAGCCTGTATATTCTACTGAACATATTTTTGTTTATATAAGTTCAACATACATTAGTCAAAATTTTAATAATGAGCCCCCTCCCCACTACTCCCCTCTATCGTCCCCAACTCTCAACTATCAAATTAATATTGTCCTTGGCAGAATAGGCCTAATAAAATCCGTCGGAGAGTAAAAACAGTATCTACATTAAACAGTATCAAATGCCCTTTTGAAACTTTCTCTGTAGAAAAAATCTTTAAAAAACTCTATAAATTACCTGTCAAATTATAGCGCGAGAAGTAGCAAATATATATTTTTTAAACTTTTTACCTGGGTGGGTTATCCCTTTCGTAACATTAGGCACACTACCAACTGTCCAAACGCAGTAGGGGTCCCCCAGTTCAACCCCATTCGATCTGCCGTCGCCATCTGAATCTAACTCGCAAATGGTAGAGTTGTAAATCTGAAAAAATATTTCAGAAATTAGAAATAACGTCAATTTTTTAATTAAAATGCATTCGCGAACAGTTCGAAAACCATTCGTAGTAAATTAGAAACGTTTAGAAGTGACCGACATCATTTAAAATAATGTCATAAGATAAAGTTTAAACGAAAAACAGATATTCGTTGGAAAAAAGTTTTACGTTAATGTTATAGTATACCCTGAAGTATTTTAAACTGAAATCTTTCACCCCCTCCCCCCCCCCACCACCACCACCATTCCTAAAATAAATTACACGCTTTCAGATCTTTCAAACGTCTACCTTTTTCGTGTAAATAAATAAAAAAATTGTACAAATACAACAGATGGTACTTTCAAACTTGAACACTTTATAATGAGTTGAAGCACTGTTTTTTTTACAATTACCTCGTTGGCTTTTTGAAAATCATTTCCGAAGGGATTCCGTGCCCCTCCCCCTAAGTATCCCTGATGCCCCACACCGCCCCACATCGTTCCTGGAATACAAGGGTTGGGGACATTTGCCCCATTGGGAATCTGTTGCTGAAATTGAGGGTAGGCGAGGACTAAAAAAATTCTAGCCAATAAGAGTAGAGGGTAGAGAAGTTTCATTTTCAAACTGAAATTTGCACTGATAAGAAATATATTTGTGGGTTTTATTTTAAAGTATATAATTAATTATATTATTATCATTTTAGACGAGATTGAAAAGAATAGTTTTATGTTGTTAAAACTCGATGGAAAAGAGGTAGAGATGCAGACGCGACAGGGTTTGGGTTCGATTCCCATGAATGTTCATCGAATAAAATGCACTGATTTGTTGCGCCCTTTAATAAAATAAATATATAGCTAAATCGGAGATATCGTTTAAATAATAACTTGTTGATAAATTTAAATTATTACCTTTAATAAAGCTTGAAAACTGAAATTACTTTTACTTTAAATGTGATGAAATTTTCGATAAAGTTATTTTACAATTTGCGAAATCAGTTCTGTCTATTACAATGAAACAATATGCGCAGTTTGTCAGTCTCTTTGTCTCTCTCTTTGTCTCTCTCGTTGTCTGACTACTTCTTTCCTTATCAAATTAAACATACATTAGACACGCGATCATTATAAACAAAATGGTAAAATTTTGAACCATTTCGTGCAAAAGTAGCTTTTGAAAATACAACTACTTCAAACATCCTTTTACGATTGTATTTGAAAATACAGGGAATTTCTACAGATGCTTATTTTAACATGCTATTTTATATCAGTTATATTTTGATATTATATATCTTGATTTCACTCACTTTTCAACAGTAAAGTTAGGGTTAGAATTTGGGTAAGTTTCACGACTTTACAACAATTATTTTCTCAATATAAAATATATAATAAATGTAAAATAAATAATCAAAAAGATATTGCCTTTTAAATTTAAAAAGAATTGACCACTTAGCAGCAAAATTTGGATTTTAATCACCAAAGCATCTCTTAATTTATCCGCATATTTGACAAACCCTCCCAGTATTAATAATTAGTCATAATTAGTGCTATAATTAGCTAATTAAGCCTATTATTATTAAGCTCATTTTTGAGATTTCGTGCTAATGTTGCAAAAACGTGAAGCATGACAATATCATCATACCCCTGTGTATTTATATATACCTGTCTTTACATATACCATATGTTCATATGACAAATAATAATGCGATATGCCATCTGTGTGTCATATTATGTGTTATCGATGACATTGCTTAGACAGTGTCGAATGGCATATTAAAAAGGTGCGCGTGTTGAAAATTTCAGAATTTTTTTTCGTATAATAAGAAAACGCAGCTATAATTACCAGCTTGAGAAACTATTATAAATAAATTTTAATGCTAAATTTTAATTGCAAAAGCGAGTTCCTTCCCCCCCTCTCCCACAATTTCAGGAATCAGGTATTGTTAGGGGGGGGAGGAGGGTGAGTAGGGGGGACGGGGGGTATGCTTTTGAATTTTTAAAAAATAAATCGTAAAATTATTTTAAATTTAAGAATAAAAATTCATTCGAAAAACAAAATTGTCAAATGCAATTTAATATGACACAATATTATACTACTACATTGATTAAACGGATTAGTTTATTTTACAAGTAATATTTAATACAATTAATACAAGTTAATTAATCAGATCTTAATAATGAATTAGATATTAAGGAGACCTATTTCTATTGACCTATTTCCCTGGTTAATAAAATTAGTATATAGTTAATGAAAAAAATTGTTCAATTAAAACAAAAATGCAACCGATAAAATGTAACAGTAAAAATTGGATACAGTTTAAAAATAAGAAATTTAAATAGGCAGCAAATCTGTTGTTAATTTTCATCATAATCGTTCGCTGTAAACTATAATTGGCAGTATTTTCTAAATAATAATGCTAAATCATACATTTAACACACACCATCAAATTTAATCAGTACAAAAAATAAATAAAATAAGTTATAATAACCGATATTAGTCTTGCATCAACACTAATCCTAACACTAATAATTAAATCGATAATTAGCTGATCAACTAAACAAGTAAATCGATAACTAACTAATAAATTAAGCAATTAAATCGATAATTAACTGATAAATTACACCCTTAATTTTACACCATAAAAAACACCACATCGTCAAAATCATGATTTCCTTCAATTTCTCCCATAAAAATCTTATTGAAAGTTGGGCATATCTAAATACTCCAACATTTCCTGAAACCTCACTCTAATTTTTATCATCGTCTCCGAAAAGAATGCCTGCCAAGGAGACGGCATCATCCTTTCCATATCCTCTTCATTTTCCTTCATGAACTCCTCCATAAGCTCCTCTGGTCCCATCGTTGTTTGTTGATTCCTACTCACCGGATGCGTCGCCAGACAGTAGTCCCTCAACTGCAGCAACTTCCCCAGTCCCTCCGGATCAAACGCGACCTTAATATACTCCTCCTCGTCCCCGGCCGCGCAGCTCTCTGGCCCCATCTCCCTGAAAATCTTCAAACAATTCTCCGAGCAGTTCATATCGCAGGTGTACCCAGCAGCCGCCTTCGCGTAGTAAACCAACTGAGAGAAGTTGCAGTTTTTAAACCCCAAGAAGGGATTGAGGGTACAGGCGTCTAGTTTGTTAAACTGAACGCACCATTCGAAGTTTTTGACGGCAGGGTACATGGTGAGAGCCCCGAAGCACATCTCGTCGGTGGACGCGGGCCCGAAGTAGGTCGTGGTGTTCCTCGAGGTCGAGTCGAAGTGGCAGATGACGCGCACTTCGTCGCCGGCGTGTAGTTTAAGAGGGGTGTCGAAACTAGGATGTTAATTTTAAAAATAATTAAGAGTGTTCCTTTATTATGTTTTATTTAAATTGTTAAATTAAAATTAAATAATCTTTTTTGTTAATTAGTGTATTATTTTAATTTTAATAGTTTTTTAATCAATTATTTTTCTGATATACTGTAGCTTAGTAAGTCTTTCTTAAAGATACTCTGTTAATTAGATTTTATTTTATTTTTTCGAACTCATTTTTAATGCTCGTTATTTTCACATTTATTTTTCTCTCTGTACTTTTCTAATTATATTTCTTATTAAATTTATCTAATAATATTGAAATAATATATTCGATCAATTATAATTAATCAAATATAAATCTTAAAATAAATATGATTATTTTTTTCTAATTAACAATGAAAAATCTAATTATATATTTATAATAATAATTATATATTTCTCTGAATTTTTTTTGATGATTTTTTTATGAATTTGACGAAACGTAATCGATATAGTTGATATGATTATAAAGTGTAACTTACCTAATAAATCGTTGCTCGTTGAAATCAAATTGTGGCGTGTTTATAATGGTCTGGGGTTGATATCCCTTTCTTAATAAAGTCACACTCCCTGCTCGTCCTTTAGTGAAACAAAATTTTATCTTATTAATTTATAAATCTATAAATACTTGTAGACTACAGATTTTAAAACACAGA
>JAQIXG010001227.1:0-23465 GCA_034700105.1 Oconnorella tubifera
GATATAAAAATCGTTTTATCGTAAAAAGTGTAAAAGTATATAAAAAAGTGTTCTTGAGAGCTATATAGGTATTGTATCTATATACGTACTATTTTGTATTCTTTCAAATTAGAATTGTAGATTATAATACCTTAATAGAGTTAAATTTTCAAGCAGTAAATTACTTGTAAAAAATTACAAGTAAATTAAAAAATGTCATTATATATTAATCTACTGGTAGATTTTATATCTTGTATTATCTTGTATTATAGTTTTATATCTTGTATTGTCTACTAGTAATTATTGATTGATTATTAATAGATCTTATTTGTGGTATGAGCATTTAGGAGATTAGTGGAATTATCTGTAAAATTGGAATTTAATGATCTAATTTATATTTAGGAGAGCTCTGTTAGCATTTGCGTTAATTTATATCTCGAAACATAAATTATGTATGCTTATTATTATGAATACTACTAACAAATGCAAATTGAAAGTTATTAAATGTTTTATATGATAAGCTATTCATATATTGTGTCATGATGATTATATTCGTTGCAGTCTATGTATAATAATTATTATTATTACGAGAAGTTCTTGTATAGTACCTATATTCTTCAAAATGCAACATACAAAAGGCTGCTATGCTCAATTCTTCATTACTATCAGTTTTATTTATTTGTACATAATATATAAATTGTAAGTAAACTTGAATAACTTTTTTAAATCGAGATGTATTAATTTTACTCAAAATACACTGTACGCTAAATTAGTTTTTGTTTAGAATAGATTTAGAATAGGTTTAGAATAGATGTTGTTTTTCTTTTCACTGCAATGGCCTCACGCGGCTCAATTGTTCATTACTATCTTTCTTTCTTGCAATTACATGTCAAAAACGTAATTCAGAATCGTCTCTCGGACATAAACGCAAAAAATCACCTCCGACCGATTTTAATCTCCGTTAAATTTCAGCAAGCTGTTAGTTCGATTTATGATCTGTCGTTGAGGAATGCCCACCGGTAGATGTCCTTATTCCCTTTGTTCCGATGATTCCAGGCCACGTTGCTTTCTTTGGCCGACTTGTATTATCGCTCACTCGGCGGCTTGGGTCACGCCGGCTGCTCATTGGTCCAATTGAACGGCATTGTGCTCTACTAGGTCATCTGTGGCCTACGCGCCGACTGAGAGGCGGGAAGGGGGAGTTGATTTTTAGCCACGGGAGTTGTTCGCAGGATGCCGGACTTGACCGAGTCTGTGTGTCTATATTTCTCTTTCTCTGTCTGTTTATCCGTCTGTCTTTCTTGTACTCGATGAAGCTGTGCGGATATTGACTACCGAGAGAATGCTGTCTGCAATCGACAACTGATTTAGGATATTTAACGATTGATGCGAATCAATCAGTGTGTAAAGAAATCCATTCTACGTGTAGCCAAGTGTTGTGTTCGCTTTAACGACGGGTGCGCATTGTATGATTATAATGCATTTTTAGAATTTTTAAGCGTACTAACAATAGGGCACATCAATACTCACAATAGAACTAAAGCTTATCATATTAGAAAATATAATGGGCCAAATTGTTAACTCCGCAATATCAGTATCAGTTTTGTCAAATTTTTAACGTTAGTTTTATTTATTTTCTAATTTCAAGTTGGTTATCAAAATGCATTAATATTTTGACTGTCAATTTTACAGCAGATAATAAAAGAATTAAAACCATTAATCATATTGATAAACTATGCATTTAATTTTGTGTCATCTTATGTGTTGCAAAATATAATTAGTTATTTATTTTGTTATTTATTGCAAAATATAATTCGTTTAATTTTCTTGCAATTTTTTTTCTGTTTACTGCTGAATGGTGAATTAAAGATAAGAATCAGATACTGACGATTCTTAGATATGTTAAATCAGCAAATTTATATACGATACTCTCTCTCAGATGTAGGCTTGATATTGATTATGATTAGTTTTGTTGCCCAAATTAATGCCTGTTTAATGTTCTTTGCTTTATTGTCTTTTATTTGCAGTGAATTGAAAAAAATTCATTGAGTTTGCTTCATAAACTCATTAATTCAATATAAATACCAACATATTATTATAAGATTATTCTTTATAACAATATGAATTGTGGTTTGATGTAAGCAAACAATATAACTTAAAAGTATAACTTTAAAAAGTAATACCTTCGTATAACCCTTAAAAGTAATATTAATAGTAACTATTAATAAAATGTTTTAAAAATGCAAAATTTTATGTAACGTACTAGGTGTTAACTTAACTTTTTTCTTTTCAGATTTACTTATCTACTCATGTTAGTGTTTAAATACTCAGCTCTATAATGACTTCAAACTGTGACGTCATACTAGACTGCGATGACGTCATTTTCAACATTATCAACAAAGTAATAAACGCTAACAATTACCAAAGCGTCAACGAAGCGCAACACGTCATAGACAACCACGTTGCGAGGATATCCTCAAACGAAAACATCAAATCTTTGATGGAAAACAAAACTCTTTCAAATGCTAACCTAAGCGAAAATGCTCTCGCTTTGCATCGGCTGGGTATAGGTTTACTCGATCCTAAAATAAATCGCGAAAATTGGGTCGATTTTGGGTTTCCTAGCGGTAAAATTCTTCAAACTGTAGAACAATCCGGAGATACTACTACGAGAAGTAGTGGTCCCGTTTATTTGCGTAGTATTGACTCGCAGCCGCTGGCGACCGCTACGAATGTGACGGTGGATAATGTTGAGCAGAGTAAGCCAGTGTCTGTGTTGTCCAGGGGTACGCCTGCGGGCGTTTGCAGGGTGTGTGGGGACGCCGCGAATGGGATGTATTTTGGTGCGTTGGTCTGTGTACCTTGTAAGGTAAAGAAAACATTTTTTATTGTTTTTAAACTTCCTGTGAAAGTAACATTTTTATCAGATCGTTAAGCGTGATGTGTACTGGTTCTTGTTGTTGTTGGTCAAGATTGGACAATAAAATTATGATGTATTGATAGTATTATCACAGTGTAGGACTGTCTGCAGAGTTTGAAAGACTGCTTTTTTATTGATGCATGTAAACATCTAGTGATGTTAATTTTGTAAAGTTTAACTTAATTAATTTCTAGGCACATATTTAACTTGCTATAGGCACATAGTAAGTTCTACTGTTATAGCCGTTTTAACTGATATAACCAGTTGAAATAAAGTTACTGACATGCTTATTATCAATTACAATCAATTTGTTGCTTTAAAGTTACACATTGTGATTTGTTTACTTTCGAATATTATTTAGATTACAAGTGTATCTTCAGATAATTTTTTTATTTAAAGAAGCAATTTAATGATCAAATTATTTCTGTAAGCCTATCGAGATTGATGTAATTTTTGGAGCCTAATTTTTTTAGCTGAATTTTCTCTTCGACACTTAATATGCGATTATTGTTCCTTCGGAGACTTTTTCTTTTAAATTTATATGTAGCATTTGTCGTTTTAGACTTTTTTCCTTCGTTATGCTGGTGAAGATTTTGCTTACGAATGCAAGTATTCTCAAGATTGTAAAATCTCGGCAGCAACTCGCACGCATTGCAAACGCTGTCGATACGAAAGATGTTTGGAGGCAGGAATGAGACGAAGAGGTGAGAAAAAAAAGATATTAAATAAACAGACTTGTTATTTAATTAAAAATGTATTGTTGATAATAATATGTACTGGAAAGAAATGAACAAGAAATGAATTGATGGAGATTTTGTGAATGTATAAAGCAGCATCAAATGCAGTAATTATTGTAGTTGAATGAAATCATTTATTTGTATTTTATTTATACAATTTGTATATTATACCATATGTATATTATTTGTAAATATATTTAGCCTACCGATGTTTACAATTGTAGTCCAATAAAATCATTTATATACATCTAATTTATACTAAATAGTATATGTACTATTTGTAAATATATTTACCTTTCATTATTTATCATTTATAGTGTGGATTGTTCAATTTAAGGTACTGACAGTGCTCAGTATTGTGCTAAACGATCAGTCTATCCTTGGACTTTGTCCTACTGTTTCAGCCCTGGGCTTCTGTTTCATTAGACCGATAGTTACTGTGCGCTAAGTGTATTTATAAATTCTAATCAATTGAAAACAACTTCGACCCAGGGCGCCCCAAAAGTGATTGAATGTCTGTGTCCCAATTATTTCAAATCAACAAATTTAGTCTGAAATTTGTTTAGATTCTATTGAAATGCTACTTTCCTAATAAACTAATTATATTAGATAAACATTAATGTAGTATTTAAATATATATATATATAGTTAAATTTAATATTTTCAGAGTAAATTAATTTAATGAGAACATTATAATTTGTTAGATTCATAAGATTAGGGTTCAAAACTCTAGGCTTGTGATTGAGATTTTCCAGTTTATTCTATTTTTCCCTTGTTGCATATTTTGCAGAATATCAGATTGTTATAATTCTCTCTATATTTGAGTCGTCTGAGCATTTTGTAAAGAATTGCACATTCTTTCAGTCTTGGTTTCCTAAAATGTCAAAAATTGTACATTTCAACTATGACATTTTTCATAATTATAATTACAAAAATAGCAGTATATTTAGTTCAATCCTGGTATATGTTGATAATGGCATTATTATGTGTTAACAGTTCGACCTCTGCAAGTACAAGCATCAGAGGGCCAGCAACTTTGCGTTGTGTGCAGAGACATTGGAAATGGTATTCACTTTGGTGCAGTAACTTGCGAAGGATGCAAAGTTTGTCATTCCATTCTCATTCACTCATTCATTCCATTCCATTCCATGGCCATTCCTTAATTGAATGGGCACAGTTTATAAAATTTATAGCACGTCTAAAAATAGCTTTTTGAATTATTAGTTAAATTAATTTTTAGTTAAAATAGCTTTTCAAATTTTCAAGCTTATTGCCATTTCCTAATTAAGTTAGCACAGTTTCTATATATAGCACTTCTAAAAATAGCTTTACTAATTTTTTGGGGAAATATTTTGCTCATGGTTGGTGTTAAGGTTAAGGATAACTATTACCCTCACCTTGACACTAATTCTAAGCCATACATTTGAATAACCATTTTTAGAATAGATATTTTGAGACCTGTCATATTTAGAAACTGCTCTATTTCAATTGGATAATGGTTATATGTTTTCTTGGAATCATTCCAAAGATTTCAAAAAAGCAAAGGAAGTATCATTAAAGCATCGATTACAAATGTATTAAATTGTGAGTTCTGCTTGATAAGTGAGATTTATAAATGAATTAAAAGTTTATTCATTAGATACTGTGAGCTATATTTACAACATTAATATCAATATTCTTCATCATCATAACCTCATGTCACTTATATCATGGCAGTGATGTCTAATTATGCTATATATTTGAATTTCTTTCCGATTCAAAATATTATTTTTCTACATATACGTAATTAGGTATCAAACAAAGAGCAAGGGAAATACATGAAATTTTTTTCTTTTCAGAAATTTTTTCGTCGTGGTTTGAAAGAACACGTAACGTACGCTTGCAAAAATGGAGGAAACTGTCCGATTAATCCCCGCACAAGAAATTCGTGTCGATTTTGTCGATTTCAAAAATGCAGCATGTCTGGGATGTCAAGAGAAGGTTTGTTTCTCATCACTATGATATTGATTCTATTCTCTGTGCATCTGTATACTTTCTTTGTGCTAAATTATGTTACTTTAACTTTAAATATATAATGTACAGGAAGCAGTATGTAATTTGTTTTTTCAATTTCCTAATTAAAAGTGTGTGACCCTTATACGCATTTTATAAGGCGTCAATTCATTGCATTTGGTTGCTTGTTTGACGTTCTTGTAATTTGCTATAAATATTTTGAATTTATGTTAGAATGGTCATTTTAATATATGGTTGATTTTTTATTCATTTTTATCTTTACTTGCATTATAAAAAATATAATGTATAGCGTTTCCACTTTAATATGCTTCATTTTTAATGATACATGTCCATACTTGGTTTGCTTATGCATTGCGTGTAATTATATTTCACTAGTTCTTATTTTAATGGTTGAAGATATTTGTAGACATTTAGCTTAATGTTCAATAATGAATTAAACAGTATAACCACAGTGCTTCTTGCAAGTTCATGAACATTTATACATTACATTCTTTTGCAACTTTTACGTTTTATAACATTGGATCTCATTTGATAGTATTTTGCCAATACATTTTAGATTGTTTACTATTCATGATGAATATCATCCTTTATATAATATAAACTTCTGCTAACATGTACTACATTGGAATTCTTTTGATAGTACTCTACAATACATTTTAATATTTATTATTTATGATTAATTATGAATTTCATCATTTTCTCTAATATAAAACTCTATTAGCTTTTGCTCCAGGGTACTTTAAGTAAATTTGCTTGCTTTACATAAAAACAATTAGTACAGACAAATGCAGAACAATGCAACTCTCATTACAAACATATACATTGGAAATCAATACGCTGTCAATATTGAATAATCACAGCCGCCTCATTACTAGACAAAGGCTGGTGAACAAAGAAGATTATAGTCAGGATTTGTTGATTAGATGAATCCAGAGAATATAAACAGAGCAGCTACTGATATTGGCTATTTTTGCTTCAACTGATTTTCATTTCAAGATGAATTGTTTTCTTGAATTAACTAAAACTGTGTACTTGATTTAAATGATTCAGCATCTAACTGTAGAAGTTGTGTGAGATTGAATGAAAGGACACAACGATAAATAATTATTAAGTTTACATTTGCAATTTTTGGTAATTAGTGGTGAGAAGTTTCGTTGACAGCAGACTATGAGACATTACTATTGCAAATATTTAGAGAAAATATTATAGCTATTTTATGTAATATCAGATAAGAGATAAATTTTAATTTCTAGCAATTAAAATAAATATATGTAATGTTTAATTAATTGATGCTCAATAATTGATTCATATTGTCAAATAGATAATAATTACTATAAAAATGAATTCATTTTTCACTTTACATTTACTATATAAAAGTCTCTAGTGTTTATAAGCTAAAGTATATTATTTGTAGCTATTCAAATGGGACGTCCGTCAAAAATGCTACTTGAACTGAACAGATCCTCGACTGAAAAATTTCACTCATCCGCAGATGAGAACCAGAAATCATCAAATACTCCGAAGAATCATCATTGCTCCGAAGCTGCCGCTACGAATGTAAATCTAGACAACTCCGTAATAAGTGTCAATGCTTATCAAAACAACGCGCGAGTTTCTTCCGATTCAATTCGAAACGAAACGCGAAAGCGTTCAACGGATAGTTTAGAAAATGGTTTAATGCAGGATTTTAACAAATTCTCCACAAATTATATGACGATAAACTTACCGAATTTGTTAAAATCGGAGGATTTTCCCGTAGATCTTTCGCATCAGCATCAATTAGATGCTGTTCAACCGAATCAGATGATTGTTTCAAATAATTCTATACACGCTGATAACGCTACGATTAAATCCATTTTGGAATCATATTCAAGTTCGTTGGCATTCCGCACAAATTGCAACCAAAACTTGCCAGTGTTGACAAACGATTGCGTTGATTTAAACGACGTTTTTAAAGACGAATCTCACACGAATCAAGACGTGATGAAATACGGACTGCAAACGCAAGTTTCTAACGAACAAATAACCGCGCCATTCCGAAAACGATGGAAATGCATCGAACGTTCGCAATCCGAAAGTGATTCTCACAGCGAATGTAATTTTATCGCCGATACTGAAACGCAGAATGAAACTATGTTTAATAACGACTGCCCTCAAACATGCGCTTCGACTGTAGTTGAGAATTTGATTACGGCTTCTAGTATGATGGATGTAGCTGATTGTAAGATGCCTGATAGTCAACTTGAACATTTGAGCGATATTGAGCAAATTATTCTGAACTCGATTAAAACTTCATGTGTTGCTGCTGTTGAAGTGAAGAATGAATCTTTTGATCAGATTGCTTCCCCGACAGTTAGCTCAAGTTGCGCGGGGTTGCCACTAGCGGATGTCCAGCATGCGTATGAGAATCTTGTGACACATCTAAATCCAAGCGTTGAGGAGCAATTGTCGCAACGTAGTTATGATTTTCAAGGTAATTTTTCTGTGTGAATGATTTTTGATGTAGGTATTATTTCATTTGAATTTTAAATTTTATGCCGATGTGTGGCTACAGATTTGTTTATGGTCGAATTAAAACTCTTTTTCAATATATATGTGCTCTTTATTTTCCATATGAGTCAGATAAATAACACTGTGGTAATATTTTAGGGTATTAATTGTTTTTGATAAATTATTTTATAAGTTGTAATAATGTTCTGAACATTTAATTGAAAAATTCAAGATAGTTACCAATTGCAAATTGTGAAGTCTTATTAGATATGTAATTTATTTTATCATATCAAAGCAAATATTTCTATGCAGTTTTATCTTATATTTCCTTTATATTTCTATGCTAGTATATTTTCTAGTATTGAATAGTAAATTACGGCACACCTCTCCCATCAATCACATTGTATTTTATTTTCTTACTAAATGTTAGTTGTCACTATATTATCTTAGATCTGTATCCTCTTCCACATGAAGACGATCATCAGTTGCTTGAAACGAAGCGCTATTGGCTGCAGCCTTTTCTGCCTGATGAGCACGTCGTTTTTGCAGAAAATCATTGGGAGATCATTAACACAATTGTGCCCGCCTACAATCGCTTCGTGTCTCTGGGTACAGCCATCAACAAAACATTGCGTGATGAATTCGATGTGAGTTGGTGTCTTATTTTTCTGCATTTTTTTTCTGTTCATGCGTCGAATCATCATCTTTTTTAGTGTGGGATGAAAATCATTCAATCCTGAAAGTTTTTAGTGACATTATTCATATTTATATATTTGTTTGGTATAATTTTTTTACTAAATGTATATTTGTATGATTTTGTCTTTGGGAATTCTATTTAACTTTAATTTTGTAATCATGAAGTTAAGTTCCTTTGCAAAATATAGATCGCGTTAATTATATAGATCGTGCTAATTATATAGATCGGGTTAATTATATAGATCGGGTTAATTATATAGATCGGGTTAATTATATAGATCGGGTTAATTATATAGATCGTGTTAATTATTATTGTTGCGGCATTAGTTTGTATTAACATTAGTTTCTTATTGTCCTATATTTTTCTATAGTTCTTGAAACTGATCGGATCTTGTTTAAATGAAGATCTTGTCATTTGCGAAATAAAACTTGAGAACAAATAAATTTATATATTTTTATATTTGAACTTTAATAGAAATGGTGGAAACTGAATTGTGATTCTCAAGATGATGCTCTCGTATCTAAATGGATTCAAACTAGAGTGATACCAGCTTATACTGTACTCTCTGTGGCTTACTGCAAGAGTCTACCTGGTAAATAGGATCCATTAATGAGTAATATAACGTTATAACAAGGATTAATACAGCAGTTACACTATAATACGGATTATAATATAATGGTGTAATATAATGCCATAATAATGAGATTATAACGCGTTTTGAAACGTATAGCAATTAATTTTAATCTTCCTTATGATTTCAAGAAATGTCAGAGATTAAGAAATCATTATGTGAGAGTACTTTATCTTAAGCATCTATATCTAGTTTTATTTTGTTTTTCATTATAAAATAGTTTATATAAATATAAATAGTGAAACAGTGTATATAGAGTAAAATGTAACAGTGTTTTAATTACATTCTTCAGCAGATGTTTCCTTCTTTCATCTTTCCTTTTAAATTTCTAAAACGCCTTAATGCAATTGATTTTTATTACCCTAATAACTTTTTTATTGGGTCTTCTCATGGCACATTACTTCTTAACTCTTATAATTTCTATTCGACTGTTTTTCATACTGTTTGCTAATTTTCAATTAAATTTTATTTTCAGCCCAATAGAAATTACTCTTGTAAATTCTATCTGACTGTTTTTCATACTCTTTGCCAGAATTCACAAAATTTGACTACAACGATCAGATGACAATCATTCGTTTCGGTCAGTCTCCCAGTCGCATTCTTGTCGCGGCTCTACACTGGTACGACGCTGACAAGAACAACTTTAGGAACTTTCTATCCTGGCGTGGCACCAAGCAAGCGGATAGATTTAAACAGGTGCTCATTTTATACTCGGAAGCAGTCACTAAACTGGAGTTGGATTCTATTGAAGCGGCTTTGCTCAATGCTCTCATCATTATAGCCGCTGGTTAGTTTGTTATTTTACTTTTGTTGCAATAGTACAAAATAGTAATATTTTATTGTAATAGTTTTTGTTGTCGTATTTGCTAGTGGGACTAATGGTAGTTTTATTTATTAATGGTGTTTGTTTTTGAAGCCTTTTGTGTATGTGATGATTGTTGGGTGATAATGAAGTGAATTTTATCATCATGTAAAGCATTAGATACACTTAATATATCATAATTTTGCGCACTTAGTATGTTTCTTATTGAATGAATTTGCTGCGTATTGCGTAAAAATGTAAGTAAAGATCTTACATCAAGGTTTATAAATTACAATTTTATTATGTGAGAATGCAATTGTCATCTTTTCAACAGCATATCAATTTGTAGGCTTTAGTCATTTTTACTATATGGTTTACTTAACAGCTTTTAACTTTCTATTAAAAACTGCCAATCTTTTGATTTTCTGTTACAGTGTTTTTTTACTGCTATTGTTATTGCATGCATATTTGTCTTTCTTTCTATTCTTAATATTTCAAATGTAGAATTTTTGCATGAAGTTTCCATCAACTAATTTTTTTTTATGATTGGTAGTGTTTACTTTGAAAAGAGTGAAACTTTTGAAAATTTTGCTATGTATTTATATAAAGATATTATAACGAAATTGTTTTGTCGACTTTGCAGACTACCCTGGTATAAAGGATAGCTTCATTGTTGAGAAATCTCGTCAGAAAATACTCGCAACATTCCAGGCTTACATTACAGGTTAGAAATCTTATTTATTTCATACATGTTTTGAAGCCTAAAAGTTAAAGTTATTGAAACTAAGCAAGAGACTTGATAGTTTATTGTTTTTGTTTACATTTGGTGCATTATATAATGAGAACACTTGCTGAACAGGATCCTTGAAAAAAAATTTTTTTTTGATGAAAAGTCATCAGGAATTGAATCTTAAAACCCTACAGAAGTATAGGTTTAAGAACTAAATTGTGAATTCTCGGAATCATCTCAAACTTATCAATTCTAAATTTTAATGTAAAGTAAAGTAATTATTACTTTATTTTTAAATTAGTATGTTGCTAACTCAGTGAAATTATAAAACGGTAGTAGGAATTGCAGAAGTTAAGTATAAATGTGAAATGTAAATCTAGCGATGACTATATTCTAAAAGTCACTACTGCATGAACATTGACTACCTTAGCTCTAATTACTAATTATTACACTGAATAATCACTCATAGCTATCTAATAGTTTCCTTTGAAACATGTACAAAAGCTTATTATGACTTATTTACAACTTTATTAGAATGCTTGAACTAATTCAATACTTTACTGCGTGAATTTTGTAAAGTATAACATAAATAGTAAAATCAAACCTTACGTTTCCGCGCTAAATTTTCCTTATCTCGTGTTTCCAGCTAAGCTTGGTACTCCCAATGACCGCCTGCAGTCTCTTTTCCGTTGTATCCCGGAAGTTCGTCGTCTTGGTCTCCTACATCATCACATGACCGGCACGCGAAGAATGACTGCAGAGGAAGTGACCGACAACTGACCATTGCCAACAACCCAACAGTGTACCTATTCCACTTCTTCTCTCTCTACCTCTCTCTTTAACTTTCTATGTCTCTCGCGTTTTTATTCTATTATGCGCCGCTTCATTGCTGATGTAGTTGTAGGGTAACAGTTCTTTGTAGACTTTTTATAATTTATGTGCTTGAAGTAATTTATTTAAGTTTCTTCTGTTTTGTGTTCGCGTGTAGCAATTGTCTGTCTATAGTGTGTATCGATCTATGGTGCGTATCTGTCAAATGTGCTGCTCGTATTTTATCCCAGATACATTAGTGCTTTGTGACAGTTTAGTTTTTATAATCGTGATGTTTTAGTTGTGTACTTGATTCGTAATATTAGAGATTATATTTGTTTTACTGACATGTGTTTAAGTTACGTAAGTAACATAATAAACGTAAGTGTATTCAACGCTTGATCATAGAAAAATTATAAGTCTAGTCTAAAATTTATATTTTCTTTTCAAATCGAGTGTATGTAGTGAGTGTATGTAGTTAATCTCTCTCTATATATTTTATAATTCTATATTGATTGTACAAAATGCAAGAAAACTTCTGAAATAATCATTCAGTTGCCAAGAAAAGACAATTTTAGAGGGAAGATAATTTGCAGTATTCCATGTAAATGATTAAATAAAATAAGCTTTATTTTTTTTGATAATAAATCAAATAAAGATTATTAGCTTTTTGACAAAGATAAAGACGCCCCTCTATCAGAATGAAAGTTGAATCCTTAACTGCTTGTGTTTAAATTTAAATAAGCTTAAATAACTTTAACTAATTGGTAAAATTAAAAATCTTATCCCTAACTGTGAATCTGGGTCTGTATTCTATTGTACTTGTTTTAAATGCTCATTAGTTCTAAGCTCTATCCTAGATTTTATAATGATGCTGGGAATAATTTCTATTTTAATCACATTTTTATTCGGTTTTTAGCTGTACTGGTTGTGTTCGTTATTATGCGATCTGAAATGACATTTATTTGTATAGTTTTGTGTGCTTTGGATAGTATTTAATTGTGTTAATTTAACTTTTCGTTTTGATGAATATGTCAAGTTTGATATTTGCAATAATCTAAACTCGTTTATGTTCTTATTTAAGTATATTGCTTTGTACAATAATTGTGTCCATTAGTGACACTAGTCAGCTTTATCAGTTCTGTATTAAATGGATCATAACCTTACGAATACATTTTATACGCTTTTGAAATAATTAGTTTTTACGCCTTATATTTTATTTTTTGTATAAAGACTGTGATGAGATGTTGCATTTTTATAATCCTCTTAGTTTTGTTACAATTGAATTAGCTTTTGTGTAAAGTTACTGAACTCAGTTTCGTGCTAAAAAGCTCAAAATCTAACAGCATTCACTTTGCTCAGTATGATTCATTGTAATTCTTATATTCTATTTTTACAAATAGTAATTCTATTCATTAATATTCTGCTACAGTAGTTTTATTTTGATATTATTTCAACGATGTTTTTTTGTAATCAGGAATACTATAGAAGTTTATGTTAATAATGTTTGTATAATGCTATAAGATGATGATTACAATAGATTTAACTCATTATTGTATCGTGTTGTATTGTAATCTTTCTGTGTGATTTGTTCATAGTGTTCAGTTATTTTAATGTTTAGATATCATTGCTGTTTATAATTTATAGCTATCATTTTCAGAAATGAACAATATATATTAAAGTTTTAGATAGCTTGTGTTTCTTAAAGTGTTATTTTAATTTAAGCGTCCAAAGTATTTTTAATCTCCAATTTAACATCTGAAATCTTTAATAAATATGTCATTTGTACTTAGTATATATCTGTAAAGTGTATCGGCCTAAGAATTTTTAAGAAATATATTGAAGTTGTACGCTATCTGTTTGTTTTTTAATTTTGTGTGTAGTTTATAACAAATAATTTCTCTTAGAATGTCTTTTGTATGTCTATTTAACGATTTTATTACATCTAATATTTGCTGGAACTTTCTTAACTATGCCATCTTTTTTATTTTGTTCAGTGTCATGCTATATGTATTTTAATAACATAACGAAGTTTTTAATGATAATTTAATATTAAAATCACATTGAGGATTATATTGCTTAGTGCAATTAATACAATAAACACAATATTTGTTCGCTATAGTTGAAGCAATTCTGAAAGTTTATGAAATTTGCAATATTTGAAGACATCTTCTTTTAAAGATACCGTTTTATGTAATGCAGGATCTTTGATGCTGTTCGTGCAAATAAAGTTGGTTTTGTTTAATAGACTCATTTTTATGGTAAATGTTTTAAATTAATTTTCTCATTTTGATGTTATTTAACTTAAATAGAACACTAAAGACAACTTTACACTGCTTTATACTTCTTCATTTCTCCGAATGAGTTAATTTTATAGAAAACTATAAAGGTATCTTCATTAGTTGATGTCTATTTTATTTTATGTGCATTTTTCTAAGTTCAACATTTGATATTAATGTATCGTGTACAGAATAATGTAATTGAATTTTCTTTATAATACTGTATACTTTTCTTTATCGATTTATTAATTTAATAACAAATATAAAATACTATGTTATTATTATATTACTTTCAAGTATATTACCATAGTTTTTTATGTGTACGATTTTTAGATTATTGCAATTAATACTTTTATACGACATCTATTCATTTTTTGTATTGCAAGAAATTGTCTGTTTTTCGAAAATGTTTATATCTGCTATTCAGTTCTAATAATAAATCAATTATGTTTTTATTTATGTAAAATGTACAGTATTTTACATAAAACTACTAAAATACTGCTTAAAAATAAGATTTATAAATTAATATTCAGAATATGAATGAAATAATGTATCAATATAAGCAATGCATATTTATTATTCACAGTAATTTAGTCATTTCAATACTAGATATCTTTACTTATTATGAACAAGCGATTGAATTTTACTTTTACGAATATATAGTTAATGTGATTGAAATTTTTCTTCTGAAATTTTGCTTAGACTGGCTGAATCTAATGTATTCTATAGAATCTTCATTTAGCTCTTTTTAGCTGTAGTTGTAGTATCATTTAGTTGCAGTATCATTGGCTACAAGCAATTCTTTGTAACGATGTTGACCCTAACCCTAATGATCAACTGAGATTTCATCGTATATTATCATTTTAAGTGTGCGTTGTAATTTTATGTTTTTTCTGTTATTAAATATAACGCGAATTATGTAATTGAAGAATATTAACTTGATAACATCTGATAGTAATAGTTTTGTATAATACCAATTATGCTCGGCAATAATATTGTATCTGACAGTGAAGCATAATTGAAATTATATATGTTGTATTAGTGCCGTCTTGTTTTTATCTGTCATTGTGTTAATTGCGTTTTTGTATTTTGCTATCGTTATATCATTAGTTGATGCCGCTATGTTGAAGACTTTTGATGCACTGTTAATGGCTATTTACAATGTTAATCCAATGTTTCCTTGAGTCACTGTAGTAATAGTTAATTTAAATAAATTTATGTTTAACTATCGAAGGACGATGTAACACACGTTTCGCAGTATCGGGAATATACCGCCGTCTCCACCCAAGCAGTGAGAATTTTATTTTATGTCGGTATGCTTTTTTACCTTTATTTATCTTTCACAACTTCTACTTGGTGCTGTTAAAAGTATAAAAACACTACAAAAACTTCAGATATTTTGTTGCTGCTTTTATGTTATGATATATCTTTTTGAAGTCATTGAACGATATTCATTTTGTACAGCGATATTCATTTTTTACAAATCAATTTTAAGTCCTAATTTAAACTTTTCATCATTTGTTAGTTGATCTTAAAATGAGGATGTGTTTGAGAAATTTCCTCAGATTTTTCGAATTCTGCGAATGTGCTGCGACTGATATGTGCTTAATTTCATCTTGAACCGCGCGTCCTCGATATTGCGTAAAACTGGTTTCAAAATCATTCTAATGTCTATCTTTTTAGAAATTACCGCTCTCCTCTGATCTTATAGAAAGATTACTCTCTAATGTTTAGTTAAGCCTTGTTATTTTGTATGAAGATTAGATGCATTATTAATATTATATATAATGTTCTTAGTAATATTAATTATTTCAGTTTTGTTTGTTAAATTTTCAACTATGAAAAGTACATATTCTGTAATATTCTCAAATTTTCGCATATGCGACTGTTGTATTTTAAAGTTGTTAATTCAATTTTTAACTTTACATTTTTGTACTTTTAGATGCAAACCATAATCTGAACTCTAGTTTCAGTAATACACTTTTAATAGAATGCACCTTTCATTTTATTCTTGTGATAAATTGAGATTTATCTTTAGAAAGTTAACTATAGTGAGGGTCTTAACTGTATTATTTGTAAAGTACTGCTGCTAAACTTTCGTATCTCTCTGCGTAAAGACGTTTATGCTTTGTATTGTTTCTATGTACGTATACTTTTCATGCTTCTAAATTTTTGTATTTTTCATTGAATTTGTCATGTTTTCGATACAGTGGTACAGTATGTATACTTGATGTTGAACAAAAATAAATAATGCTAATTTTACGTGTTAGTTATAATTTATAAATAGCCTAATTCATTTGTTATGTTTAGTTTGCATTGGTTTACTTCCTACTAGTACTAGTACCCAGTATAAAGACATTAAAGAACTAACGCAACTTTATTAGCTGTATTTATTCAATACCCAAATTCGTCGCGTCAAGATTTTTACAGTTTAAGTTTATTTGAGAATGTTAGTAATAAAATTTACAGACTAGCAAAGCGATATTTATGATTATTTTAGATTGTATAATAATTTAATTTTAAAACATGTTTAGCATAATGTCTACTAATTATTATTTACATAATTAGGTTAATAAAAAATCTTGGGACAGAGATAGCGTAAGACAGCAATATATAACAATCTTGAACAAAAGATAGCAATATATGACCATCTTTAATATCGTGAAATGAAGTAATTTTGAGAAAAAAGATAAGTTCTTGAGTCCTTCATCGTTAGCCCATACCGTTAGAGGAGCGTCAATTCACAATCTATCACCGATACAACACTGTTTAATTAAGGAACCGGATGTTTTGATTTTATTGCGTTGAAACGGGTGAAGAATGTAAAAAGCTGCAGTGAATATGGGTTTTACTCATTTTGTTCGACAACCATTGTAGTTACAAAAAGTTCTCTTTTCATATCCGTCGTCTTGAAAATGTCGATCTAAACAAACATTCATCGCTAAAACACAGATTAAAACTAATTAAAAATTGTCTTTTATCAAAGAACTCGGTAGAAGGCTTTCGTTGATGACCAGGGATCCAAGAGAAACGACATTCCTATTTCAGAGACTTGGTGTAGCAATCTAAGTCGGCAATGCGGCATCATTTGCTGGGGCATTGCCCTCAGCAAACCAAGAAGCTGATGCTGAGACATAATATGCATCAGTCTTTGCATAGTTATGTCTGATTTTTTATGCGAGTTATGATATGCTTAGTTATTGACTGAACTTTGTTTGAGAGAACAGTTGAACAAGAGTAAATTAATAGTAATATTAATATTGCTATTAATATTAATTTTAATTTTGCTTGTATTATTTTAATTGCATTGTTATATTTTGTTAATAAAATTCGTTTTTATATTAATAATAATAAGACGTAATTATATAAACAATAATAAAGAACGTTATAGTTAATGAATCTGTCATCAAGAAAAACACTTAGGGTGAGGGGGGATGAGTAGATAAGACTACCCCATATATTACATTAGGATTTACAATTTGAAATATATATTTTTACTTAAGTTAATACAATCTATTGTATATCATGTCATATGGCATGTTGTCATGCAGAACAATTAGCATTAAAATGTCAAATGTGTTGTATGATAATTAGCATAACAATTATAAAGATGACGATTAAAAATTAATCAAAACAAATACAGAAAATAAAGTTATTATATTTAGTAACACAAACCCTATTCAAGCGATCCAATGAAAGAGATTCAATGAAAGTTTTACAACGATTTGTTGCAAAATGCTAGACATGGTTTATCATTTGACATTCTTTATTTTAGATAAGTTTATATGAACTATATATGTGTTTTGCCCCGCTCTTCGATTTACAACTAAAAGTTTAGATCCGCTATGTTTAACAGTTTGAAAGCAAACATCGTATTGTCATTCACGTTAACAAAATTATTTTCGGACAATTATGTCATGATGGAAAAAAAATTATTTTCAGACCAACCTTTATATTTGTATTGTTCGACTAAATCTCGAAAGAATGGATTGAATCTTACGCTGTCTCTGTCTCCTGATCTTTTATTGTGACATCCGTCCCAGTTACAAAACGTTCTCTTGTCAGTATCATAGTCATTCTAAAGTAAAACGTTGGAGATGTTTCAAGATATTACAGAGAAGTTGTTAGAGCGCAGGACTAGGACGCGACGGGTCCAGGTTCAAATCCCGTAAAGCTCACTATTTATCAAATTTGCTGCAGCATTTAGCAAGGTGCTTAAATCTACATTAACATTTTAGACATAGTCAAAATATAGTAAGTCAAAATATAGTAATCCATGACGTTGAACTTAACCTTAAACTCAACCTTAAACTTAACCTTAAACTTAACCTTAAATAAATAGATAATTATTTTTATGTATGATAAAATGGTTTTTATTAAACTTGTGGTATTTGGCTACCTGTGAATCCAATGACTCCAATGGAGATGCAGATGTCGAATAAATAAAGACGTACGTCAAGAGAACAAGAGCAGCAAGTGTCATCTTGAGCCTCTGAATTTAGATATAATCGAAAATTTTATAAAATGTTAACCCATATCAAATTCCTAATTATAGGTTTAGCATTGCACATTTACAAACTGTTTACAAATTACAGTATTTTCGATAAGGATTAAGTAACATTAGTGACATAATTAATTAACAGTATGCTATCAGCCTACAGCAGAGATGTTAAGATTAGGGATAGTCTTTGCGAATCATGCTTGATACTGAATATTACAAATCTTCTTGTTGAGACTCTGTTATTTCAATATTTCTTTCAGTTAATTCATTATAAAATATTGTCTTACGCTTAAATGAAATCACGAACACGTTTTATAAACTGCTAAACGCTGTGCATAAGAGTTAAATTAATAAATTAAATTACTTTCAAGAACATAAATCGTAAACAAAGAAACTAGAGATTAAAAAAATAAATGATAAATATTTTGACATAACACTTCTCTATTACCTATGTGTAGTATATACAAGTAGACAGAATTCGTCTTTTATTAAATATGTTTTGAAAAAGAACAAACAGCTCAATTTATACCGTTTTAGTTTAATCATAGAGTAAAAGTTATTTCTGCAAAGGGACCGAGTCTGTTAAAAGTTTAATCTGGTCTCATAAAAATGAATTCTATCAAGCTGTGAATGAAATGAAGTTTATTGTATTGCACACTAAACTAATCTCTTCTCTTGTTAATTAAGAATTTCAGACTCTCATAATGTGATTCAGACATCATATAATGGTTTAATCTGCGTTTTCTTTCATACGGGGCGAATAAGAAAGTTTATATTTAATAGAAAAAGGCATGAAATAAAATAAATCGTTAGAATCTGCCAAAGTATCTATAAATGAAGCCTAAAGGTGATGTAACAAGACACAAGAGTCAAGAGAATCTACAATTGATCCTTTGTAAAGGCCATTTTGTAGTGGCTCCATTTATCAGACTACATCGAAGGTTAAAATGCCCACATGTGCTACTTTTGTTTCACAGCTAATAAAGAATATCCATAAAACGTTCTATTGAATTAACAAATCCTTCCTGAAGCAGTAAATATATTTTATATTCTACTAGGAGTTTTGTTTTTTATTCGCTTACATTAGTGCTTTGAAATTGAATGTAATTATGTAACTACAATAAATGTAATGAACATTGGATTTGTATTTGACATTTTTAATAATCAGTAATTTACGTTTGATTGTAAAATACAGCAAAAATGAAAAGGTACTTGGATTAATTGAAAGATTTAATTCAAAGTAGATTACTTATTTTTACTTGTATTAGGCTTACAAATCAAAACTGACACTATCTTCAGTAAAATTTTAGAAACTAGATGAATCAAAATATATCTAACTATCGTTTTTAATATGTCTTTATGTTATAAATTTGATTGTGTCTTTTGTATTAAATTACTCATTAGAGATAAATCCTTTGATTCTATTTATTTTAGTTTTATAAATGAGTCCAGTAATTATAAAATGTTGCAAAAGCAATTGTAGATTATCGCATAATTGTAAAAATGTATAGGCTATGCAATGAATTTATCTGCAGCACTGTAAATCAAGATCAGCCTTGGTTTAAACTAACCTTAAGTTAATTATGAACCATGTGCCGTATAATTAACACATAAGTTACCAACAATGAAATATGACATGAAATGTAACTTTTGAAGCAGGCAGCCAGTTAAAGTAATTGACCTGTGATTTAAGTTTAGTATGATTTGATAATAAATTATTTTACAAACTAAAATACAATCTGATATTATTAGTAAGCATAGTATTTATAACCAAGGACAATATAATAGGTGTAGCTATTGTGAAACCTATGTAAGATTAACTATCATTTTTAATCCAGTTACCATATATTATAGAGCTAACTTGCCTTGTTGCGATTTCTCTTATAATACTTAGCTAACAGTATTTTATGTACTATATAAAGACCATACTTAGATTTCTATTTTAGCTGGAATATACAATTTAAAAACATAGCAATTAGGTTGACTAATATGAACCATAAAATTTATTAAAATGATTATAAATTCTATAATATAAATTCTATAATATCTAGAAAAAAAGTCATTTTAAAGAATCTAATTTAATTAGAGTTGCAATCTAGTAGTACCGCTGGTCTATTATAGCACAAATAAAAATAATGAAATTGTTTATTCTTCTTTGGTGAGATTGATGAGAAACCCAGGAGCAGCATATTGAAACATCGAATATAACATAAAATGGTATCCTTAATAGACTGGCCAGATTACCTGGTTCTCGCCGTATTCTCTGCCATAAACGTGGGCATCGGGCTCTACCATGCTTTTACCGGAGGCCGGCAAAAAACCACCAATGAGTTCATCATGGCAAATCGAAATCTAAAAGTTTGGTCGACTTTTATTTCAATGCTCGTTACCTTCATTTCTGCTATTACGATTTTAAGCGGCACTTCCGAAAGCTACTTGTATGGTTCGCAGATGTTGCTGATGAGTAATTTTAGCATATTATTTGGAATATATGGCGCGTCTATGCTGTTGGTACCTTGGCTGTATCCTCTCAAATTAGTCAGTGTTTATGAGGTATAGTCATATTGTCATAAAACAGTAATCATGGCAATAATAGAACTTTGAAATAGAAAATTTGAAATTTGGCTTTTTTTACTTTAATCGGTCTGTTTTCTTATTATCTTTCTTAAAATCACCTTCCGATGTGTTAAATAATTTTGGCTGTAGGCCCTACTTAAATATACTAGTAAACGACTAGCAATATCATACAATAAAATAGCTATTGTTATAAAAATAACTTTATTATTTTCATTGTAGTATTTAGAAATGAGATTTCAGTCGAAAAGTGTTAGAATTGTAGCGTCTGCGTCTGGAGTTGTTTCAGGAGTAAGTTGACTGTTAGATTTACATTTCATTTTTTTGCAATAAATGATATGAAATTATTACTTCATTTGTCAACTTTATACTGAGTTATTAAGTTACCACTCAGTTGTTCAAAAATCAGTAGTTCAATTATTCAACATATTTCAGTTATAATATAGGCCGGATTATATTAATATAACCTATATAAATATAAAAATATTAATGTAAGCCATGTCCTCATTTATTGAATAATCTACAGTTATATGAACATCTATGAAATATAACAACTTAAACAATTTGAAATATTTTAGTTAATTTGTAACTCAAATATTATGATGTTATAATTCAGATACTTTACATGGGAAGTACTATCTACGCTCCATCAATCGCATTAGAAGGAGGTAGGTTATTCAAAATGTATATTGGGTTAGGTTAGGCATATTCACAATATGTGTGTTTTATAAGACTTTTATAACTATTAAATTAATTAACTAGGTCTATATATGAATAATATATAAACATATACAATTATTTAATAATCTAATCAATTAATCATTCAATACTAGATTTTAACCTTCGCTTATGTAAGAATGTGATGTATTTTCATATACAGTATTATTATACATGCCTATGTTAAAGCAACATTTTGAAGAAAGAAAACTTGCATCACAAAATATATGTGCTTAACAAATATTTATTTTATCATGCATCACAAAGCTATGACTATTATATTTCTCACAAATAGCGACTGGATTATCGATATTCATTTCAATTCCCGCTATGGCTGCTTTAGCTATTATCATTACGGCATTGGTAAGTTACGGTTTGGGTTAGGGTTAATGCCTAATGGTTAATTTTACGTTAGTGTGACAAAATTACTTGATGATAATGATGTCGTAAGATTTATTGAAAAAAAACTTGTCAAATTAGTTTATTGAATGTAGTATAATTTAAAGTCACTACTCTAAATACAGTAGACTGGTAGTTAAATATTCTGTAGACTGTAGACTGGTAGTTAAATCAGTTTAATAATTAATTAAACTGATTTAGATATAAATTGTGCTATGAAACTCAGATTTAAAAAATACTGACCATCATTTAATTTTTACACATTTTAAGTGATTATTATACTTATTTAATATTCGCTGACATACTCTTGCATTTTTACTTCCTTTTAGGATATCCTTTTCATTTAATTAACGAATTATTATTTTTATGTATTTATAAAGTTTTTCTATCATGTTACTTATTATAAATCATGGCTGAATTTTAACCCTGTCTTTTCTTGCTCTATGAACGATTTTTATTATAATGATGGACTATTATTAAAATAACTTTGTACTATTATTTTTTAGCTTTGAATAAATCATTTTTATATTATTTTGCTGTATTTCTAGGGCGGTATGAGGGCCGTTATATGGACGGATGTTTTTCAATTTATGATCATTTTAGTCGGGATCATAGCTGTTCTAGTCCGAGTAAGATTAAAGTCATAAATTCTTCCATTATACACAACTTTAATATTGTATTCTATGTATTATAAATACTTACACTGTATTTAAAAATTGATTCTACGAGTTATTTTGTTATTTCTACGATTTTCGTAGTTATTTTCTGATGAGAATTATTAGTGGTACTTGTTGCATTGTAGGGTATACTTGTGGTTGGCAGCTTTGGAGAAGTTGTTGATATTTGTAAAGAAGAAGGCAGATTAATATGGGCAGAGTATGTTGGCATTCTGATATTCTCTTTATTTCTAATTCAATGAAGACCTTTGTAGAATTAAAATTTTACATTACAGATACTTTAAGTTAGATATCCTCCAGGTTTTTAATAACGAAACTGCACTTCTTAATCTTTTCTTTAACCCTAGCAAAATTTAATTATAATTTTGTGATAGAAATTCAATAACAGCGTTAAGGTTAATTGTTATAATAATAATAATAATAATAATAATTTCTCAGTGAGTTAGGAAGGCGCATTGCGACCGTGACAGGTGATCATCGTGAAGGAGCTTTTTTGTTGCAACGCTTGT
>JAQIXG010001228.1:0-23465 GCA_034700105.1 Oconnorella tubifera
TACATTTCTTATATACAAATACCTAGTATCTCTTCTCACAAAATAGTAGATCCGTCTATGTGCTGTCAATGTCTTGAATTACTGATGGAATAATGTACTATATTAATTATAAATTATAGAGCAATAGGTCTATCAGAGAACTCTATTGTTTGCTATAGACTAACATTGAAATATTTTGTATTAAATCATAGACGCAATGATATTTAACATAAATAATGATGAGATTAAACACTTGAACATATTATATGCAACACTTAGACTTAACTTTGGCGAAATCCAGTCCATGTAGATATAGCAGGTTTTTCTTACTTGAAATGTGAATTTAATTAACATTTTATAGAATTTAATTAATTATGGACTAGGACAATTAAAATTTATCGACAATATTCTGCCTTGCACAGATTTTCTCAAGTAGCCTAGTGACGTAACTATCTGACCATATGCCCCACAGCAAATTTTTGAACACGGGCCCATTCAATTTAGCTCATTGAAATTTCGGGATTTTCTTCCCAGAAAATACCAATATACCAGTTTCGACAGTGACGACCTTTTTTGTTAGTCATTATACTCAGCTTAATAAGCTTGGAGGAATTTAAATGCGTAAGTTTAATTATATTACAGATTTTCTTACAGATTTTAAGCAATCAGATTTTTACAATCTCACTAGCGGATAGAATCGATAGATGGTTACAAATAATAATTAAAACATTGAGATGGTAGCAGCCAATGACAGAGAAGATTTGTGAAGACTAGTCATCAACTGCACAGTAATCGGACAATGAGTATGTATTGGCCTATCTTAATTATTAATCCTTAAAATATATTTCTCTTATGGTATCAATTGTTATTTTGGATAACCTTTGCAGACTGGAGACTTTAGGACTTTAGAAACCCTTTAACAGGGCATTGAGGCTTAAAAGATTAAATCCATACAGCTCTTGGCTAGATTGTGTTTCTGCTGAATCCATGACTCAGTCTAGAATATGCATTGCATGATTGCACATTTCCTGTGGTCAAAATCTCGTGCCTATAGGCCTACTAGTTATACACAAAGCGAGTCGTCGTGATATTATGCAATTTATTAATAGATTTAACTCATAGAAAGAATATTGTAGATTTAAATAACTATATCTCCATGTAATATTTAATTTTACCAACTGTAACGACATTATTCATTGAAATTTGATATTTAATTTACAGGTTTGACATTAGAAGCTTCTGATATTAAACAATGAATTTAACCCTATACCAGTCAATTAGTCCTCTACATAACTGTCTTAAAAATTAGCCAGTTTATCAAGGATCCAGTTGTTGAAGTAAGATACTCTAGCGTAGACCCCTGGGTAGCCCGACGCGCAGCCTATGCCCCATGACACTATGCCTGAAGCCTCGAAAGAGCCGTCACTTCTCTGCACAGCCAATGGGCCGCCAGAGTCTCCCTGTCAACATATTACATACGATTTTAATACTAGCCTGTATTATTATCTTTTAATTGACAAATAAAAGTTAAATTAATACATTCATTAATACATTAATACAAATAAAAACAGTCATTTTAAATAACTTAAATTATCAAGATGATGGAATAAATATTCATATTTAATGATGTGTGTTTAAAGATGAGTATTGTTATGTTGTTTCGACTATATTATGCTGCATTACAAAGTGTTTTATGGTGTCCCATGTGTATGGTTGCCACTTTGAGCCAAAGAGGAGCACATACCTGGCAAGAATCACGGTCACGGCTGCCAGTATTGTCAGTGGCACAGATCATATCGGCAGTGATGGCGTCACGTGGGTAGGCAGCATCACAGTAAGCATTAGTTGTGATGTTCATTGAAACATATCTTAATGTCTGAGGGCAGCAGGCACCACCTGAAATACCACAATAACATAGAATACATAGAATCTAGAGTATAGAGTATGTTATAGCAAAATACATAATTGTTTTAATAATTATTTAGTTTGTAACCTTTCATGATATTGTTTTTAAAATTCAACATGTTTACAGAACACTTGTACAACACAATATACAAACAGTACAATAATCTATAAAAACGCTAACAAATCATAATTTTACTGAATTCTAAATGTGCCTAGTTGCAGCTCGGATTTACAATCAAAATTATATCTAATAAAAACATTATGTTGTATATTATAATTATAGATGCTACAAATGTTTGTAACCTGAACTGACTGTACCCCAACCAGCACAAATGCATCTCCTATGTACATGTAGATCAGCAGCATCGGGTGCACAGATGGGCTGAATGTCTTGGTTGAAGTTTATTACTGTGCTTACTTTAACCAGTGCTATGTCATTGACTAGTGTTCTGCTGTTGTACTGTTCATGCATGAAGATTCTATCAACATTGAGTGTCTGACGCACAGAGTTTGACGCATCATTACGAGTGTGGTCACCGATCACTACTGAGAGGATGGCTGGGGTCCTGTTCACCAATAAGACTTCACGATATATCTAGTACTATGTTAATTTTTTTAGCTACTTAACTTAAAGTTTCTTTTTTTACTGTAAAATTAAACTACATATCTCTAGACACATAATAATAATCATTTTGTCTTATGTTGTTTATGAAGATAGAGGATGTTATATACAACATAGGCACTCAATGAGAAAATCATTTTAACATTTATGCCAAAAATGATAAAGTTGTTAAACTAGTATCATAAGTAACATAATGGTTGAACTGATCTACGATAAATCCAATTAAGCTGTTCTAAGCCAGCTATTCTACCTGCTAACACTGGGTATTTTTCTTTGATATAATTTCTTTCAGAGCCAAAGCTAATACTCATTTTATCGACCCACTTTGATGGAAGGTTGAATCAACAAAAAATTCTGTTAATTATTGAACCAATAATATTATATTTATTATAAATGTTCTTAATGTTAATTATATGAGTTATTACTGAAAGATTATAAATAAAGTCTGTGCTCCAGCGAGCTACTCACTCTCCAGACATACAATGGGAAGCAGTCATGATCCATCTTTCGTTGATAATGAAGCCACCGCAGAAATGAGAGTTGGTTGACTTGCGACGCATTGAAGCCTAACAAACAAATAAACTTTGTCAATTGAACATATTTTTTATTATATTATCACACCATTATACAAAGTATAATTATACATTATGCTATTTTATGGCAGGTTACAATTAAGTTTGAGGAAAAGATGTTATTGCTAGCGTTGTGAGACTGAATTAAACAAATCAAATACATTTTAAATTTTAAAATGCATCTGATTAAATGTAGCCGATTTTACATTATTATTTTAGATGTTACAAATCTGTTTCGATCAGATCAAGCATGGCTATATTGTTAACTAACAAATTATCATCTTTTTGATTCTGCATTGAATTTATGGCATGAAGACAAGTTTTTCTACAAAATAAATCAGCTCTTTAACAGATTCTCATTTATTACATTTAAAAATTTACGATAGGCAACATTCCACTAACTATTTATCTCTCTTAATTTCTTCATATTACAGTTTAAATTTGACTGGTTAATTCATTGGTGTATTGATATTTAGAAAAAATAGCATTTATACAAGCAGAATATTTCTTCAATATAACCTTTCTTCCGTTACTGGGAATTACTTAATTAAATTACTTGGGATTAGTAAACTTATTTTAAAATTCAACATTAATGTAACACATGTATCTATATACACAATATTTGTTATATATTTTTACATATTTGTACATACAAGACATCTGCTGTCAATGATAACTGCCATGAAGGTCTATACAAATAAAAAATATCAGAAAACATTAATTACTTGGAATGGGAATTCAAAAGGTCTGGCCTCAACGCCTCCAACAATCATCTTAGGGTCACGTGGCAGAGGTTGATTTCCTGCATCAGCATACTTGCTCTTACCGCATGGTCCACCTGCTGTAAGAGCGACACACACACACAGAACACACAGTGTTATCAATTCTGTATACAAGCAATTAAAAGCTGTACAAGAATTTTCAGATTATATTATCGTTTGTAAACTAGTTTGTCAGTGATTCAGCAAGGGGGGCGTGTTTACCCCCATTGGAGGTAAAACATTTTTGTAATGTTAATTACAAAATGATGTGAGTTTAGTGTTGAAATTTCCCTCCCCCCTTGTAACGATGTAACGAAAAAAATCGTTCGATATGTGTCTTTAGCGATCAAATGGATGCATTTAAAGACCAAAAATGAGTGATAATCTATAAAAAATCATCACAGAATTTTGGAGGAAATCCCCTCGTCACCACCCTTAGTAAATTCCTGGATAGGCTACTGCAGTTTGTCAATTTTATATTATAGGCTAAGTTAAACCTTTTCCTGTAAAACAAAATCTATGGCAAATAAACGTTTAATTAAAACTAAAGACAAAATAAAGTGTATATATCAATTTAAATATATTTCTTCTCAATATTTATTAATCTATTTAGTTTCTTCCACTTAGATCTATTTAATGTCTTCTAATAATCTAGATATAATTATTTCTTCTATTATAATTATTCTAGACTAATGCATTTTTTCTACTGTTCTTATATTATTTGATAAAGCAAATACTCGATTGACTTACCGTACCATATGGGTGGTTGAGCTGCAACCCAAAATAAAAGAACACATTAAGAATTTGCAAATTTTTAATTATTAAAAGTTTGTTCATACAAAATGTATTTTAAAAAAGTATGTTGTAAATACCGTACCATAATAATTTTAATATTATTTATGATTGACAGAGTGAGAGAGAGGTGGAGAAGATTGGGAGGGGGAGAGTTAGGTGTAGAAGGATTTTATCAAGAAATTATATCAATATCATTTTTGACTAACACATACAAAGGTATATACTACATTTTATGAGAATGAATTTAATTACAGAGATAATACTTTTGCATATTAAAAACTTAAAAAAATATATCCTTTCTCCCCCTCCGGTCCCTCCTACGAATTCATATCAGTTATCAAAATTAATTTTATGATAAACTAAACTTAAATAACCAAATCGGTTATCAAATAATACTAGAGATTAATTATAAAAATCTCTCCTTTACCCCTACCCACTCACACACGCACTCCCACATTTCTCACCCCTCACTCTTTCTTCCCCCCCCCCCCACTGATGTTAAATACTAAAATCTAAATGCTATTAAATTTCTTTCTGTCACTTTTCGTGTTTCATATTTACTTATAACAGTCATTTTCAGTTATATATTCGTATATCATGATCAGTCAATTATTACGGTAACTTTAAACTATCACCCAAGTCACCTAAAAGTTATCTGAAAGAAAAGGATTACCCAAGGCAACAGAGAAGAGACTTGACAGAAGTAGCACTATCATTATCGCAGGTCTAGTTACAGTCGATGTATCGAATTGCGTGGTTTGCAGTGTGCAGCTTATATACTCATGATAAAGTGTAAGATTAGAGATTAGCTTGAACACAGATATGAGTTTATTATCTAGATCGATGTGTTGAGTTTCTCACATAATAGAATCAATGACTTCACTAAGGGACAGAAAGTTGAATCAATTAAATCTTTCACTGTTTCATTGCTATTGTGACGATATCTGAGATAAGTTGCTAAGACGCTACCATAATTCGAGAGACGTTGGTTCTCACATCTGTCACAGTAGTAAAGACTGTGAACCCACACCACTGTGTTGAATCTGTAGTAAAAACGACTTCATGACTGAGTACATGCATAGCGTAGTATTATAATATTGGCTTAACTAGCGACTAATGTAAACTTAGTAACTTATTATATTTAATTAACTTTAAAAGTTTAATTCTCTTAAAGATTCACCCAGTCTCAACTGCATTATTCTACTGCAAGGCCATTCAACATTACTTTGTTTGTGTATTTATTATAACCCCTAAATCTCTTTCTAATTTTTGTAATTGTGCTTAAACCCTAAGTTTATTTTCGTTTAATAAATAATAAAAGTTATTATGTGTTCTACCCATATGACATTGTATGCATTAGGCCTACTACTGTAGATGTGTCAGTTTTATTTAACTATTAAACTGACAAAATTGTATCGCAACAAATTTGAAATTTTTGTTTTGGAATTTTAATTTCCGAACATTTAATTTCTGTTGGATTTTTTCTGCAGTGTGTCGTTCGTGGATTTATGTTGTTTACGTTATATTTTTGCAGTTAATAAACTAGCACATGCGGTATTAATTGCAGTGTTGACAAATATAAACAAGTCGAAAATATTAAGTTCCAGCAGTAGCAACAGAAGCAGCAGTAGCTGTGCAATGGGTTTGACACACATTCCATCATCAGCTTATCTTAACCTGTATATGACAATGTTATCAACTTCAGTACATACTTTTCATTCTATTCTTTTGAGTGAAATGACAAGAATTCGATAAACAGCTAATTTACTTTTTAGATATTGGAGGACGCTCAATCTTTCAATAGTACTTAAGACGCTTTATTATTTTGCAACTTTTACAAACTTACTAGTAATTTTTCAGTTAATGAACTGATAGTGGTATAATTATGCTTATGTTTGTTAATTCAGTGTACATTAAGTGTACAAAGTTAAGTTTAGTACACACCCTTTTCTTACACACAGTTCTCTGTCAATCAGGTTAGTCATTTTATCTACTTGTTATAAACCAATTATTTTCTCTTATTTAAATCTAATGTTAAATAAAAGTAAATATAGTGTGCGTTATTACGTTAATCAAGTAAACTATTAAGTACTAAATCTTGTACATTTTATTATACGGTAGCGTCGCCAAGAATTGTCAGAGGGGGAGGGGGGGGGGTTCATACACTGTCATTTTTATTATCCAATTGTATTTATTCTCTAAATAGGCCTACATGTATCCAATGAAAAAATCCATTACATTGTCACAAGGGACGGTTGCACCACTAAACTCACATCCTTAACATTACAAAATAACATTTTGATCTCCATTGGGGGGGGGGGCGGAGGTTACAACCCCTACAACCCCCCCCCCTCTCTTGCCTGTGCCACAGATTTTTATATTAGTTGCTAATACTGTTTTAAATGAATTCTGATTATTGAAATATTAGCATATAAATAAGTCAATAATTAATCAATGGCATTTAAATAATATTGATTATAGCATAATGATTGAATGTCATTTCACTTGTTATTTCTATTTAACAGATTTGATGTTGTCGTCAGAGCAAGAGTTAACAAGTTTGTCAACAGATTATACATTTCTAGCTACAAATAATCTACTTGGTAAGAAAACATTATTTCTAAACGAATATTATGATTTTCCCAATTTGTGAAAGATTTTGATGTTGTAGATAGTGTTAAAGGGTAGTAAGATGTGCAATTTCTGGAAACCTTGCCTGGATCCTAAACCTAGTGGTTAAACTCCTACATTCTAACCAAAAGACAAAACATATCTAATACAGATATTTAAAGGCAAAGCCTTATAGCAACAGCTTTATTTTGTACTATATATCAGATACAGTCTGATATATAGTACATATAGTCTGATATATATACACATTATTACTTGACTTTTTAAAATAAAGATCCTGTATTGCAAACATCTCATCAAAACAGCTACACTCGATCATAGGTTATAAACCATTTATTTATTATTTAATTTGTAAAATTTCCTTACAATTCTTTTTAAGTTAAATGTTTTCAACTGAAATCTCAACACATAATCAGTGATAGATTGATGGTTTCGCTATCAACTGAGTGTCTCGTTTATACAAACTGCCAGTTATAAAAGGGCAACACTATGGGAATTAACTACTAGTTAGTTGTGTAGCAGTATAGTTTTGTTATTTTTTGGATAATTTATTGACCTAGACTGTAGCGCAGTGTTGACAGATCTAGAAGGCAACTTTCATTCACCAAACTTTCCCCTGGATTATCCTGACAGCCTGGCTTGTTCCTGGTTAATAGTGGTACCTAGCGGCTACACTGTCAGCCTACAGCTGACTGACTTCAGCCTGGAGCTAAGTGAAGGCTGTTACTATGACTACCTACTTATCTATGACAACTACACGCGTGCCGGACTTATCGCTAGGTCTGCGACGTCATCTTATTAAAATTAATATTGATTTTGTGGAGTTAATATAGATAAATTTCTGTTAAAGGGTGCAGAAAGCAATAATCGTCATGGTACAAAAAAAAATATCACAACATCTCAGTCTCGCTGTGCTTGCACTTAAGTTCCGTTAATAATAAATAAAGTTATCTGTTTGCGATATAGATATAACGTTAATAATAATATTATAACAAATGTTGGGATTTTATTGTTTACTGCAATGACGCTATTGTGATATCATGTGACATAATTATTTATCAAATGAAATACTACTGACTGATTTCCTGGTTAAATAGTTTTCTTTCTCAGTTGATGGTTTGTCCTCACTGCTTGGGTGGATCATGTATGGTCTTTCCTGATGTTAAGGGACGTCTGCGACATCGTCCCTCGACGGTTAAACAGACGTTAAACTTTTATTGATTTGAATGATTGCTACTAATTTTATAGACTGTGTGGTGACTTGGAAAGTCCTATGTCGTATAGTTCATCATCTAATGTGATGACAGTCTACTTCAGTTCTGATGAGAGATATGAAAGATATGGATTCAGTATAACATACAAAGCAATACAGAGACAGAATACAACAATTGGTTAATTTATTATTTATTATTTCTTATAAAAGAGCTCTAATTTAATGACACAATATCTTAAACTTAGAGGTCATATATTTTGAATAAAATATATGTATTAAATTTTTTGTTATTATATATCTATTTAGCAATTGAATTAGTCTAATATAAGGCTTTGCTATAAATTTGAGTTAAGTACTTAAATAATTGACTGTTACATTTTATAGCTTACTTAATCATGGGTTTTATATACTATTATATAGCCTATGCTTTTATAGCCTACGATTATATAGCCTATGAATATATAGCCTACAAATATGTAGCATATATCATACAAAATATGTATAATCAGCCTGGTTCTATCTTATGTAATTGAGTTAAAATTAAACAGCTGCAAATGTTAAGTCTAATTGATTTAATAACTGAGAATAGATTTAAACAATGTATAGTGTACACAAAGTTATTTGACTGCAGTAGCTAATTCATGTGATATCTATGATTTTTGCTTTCTATTAACAATACTGTGAACTGTTTTATTATACGAAAGTGATACTACTTTTATTATTTCATTTTTACACAGATTTAAATTTATTACCCTATATAAGACATATTACCCTATGATAATTAATGCACAATTTGTATTTTAATCTTTAATAATTACTAATAACAATAATAAAATTTAATAATAATTTATAAAATGATTTCAATATAATGCATGATATTTTTGATATAATGAGCTTTCACCTTACTGCAATATATTGAAATATTAATTTATTATTTTAGCTTTGGGTCACAAATCTCTACTTTCATATTTTTATATTGCAAATATTTAAAGAACTATTTATTTAGTAAATATTTGTTTCCCACAAAATAATCTAAACCTTTTTCCTATACATGTAACCTTCTGTAGTGACCAGTATGACGTCATCGCTGTGGCCAATCATAGCATTGAATGAGTTTCTGGCTAGCAGCCCTGACTCACTAGAGGCTTGTGTCAACAAGTTTTACGCTTCAATCAACATGGCCGTCACTCTGCCTCTACTCAGCGTCTGTGTGTAAGTCGGCACTACTGCATTATCAGAAACTCTTCTACAAATAGATCGTTATATAGTAACTCTTGTGCAACCAGTTATTCAAACAGCAATCTAATATAGTAGTGTTCATCAAACTAGGGTTTTAGATAAAACATGAAATAAAGCAGAGATTCTGTATATAAGCAAAAAACACTGAACGTTGAAGATATATTTGAATCATAGTTTTAAATATGCAGCACTAGAAGTTAACATTAATTGAATTAGTAAAATTTTACTTTGGCGTTGTAGTTGTAATTCCAATAGTATACGCCTATCTAACAAATAGTATATATAAATATTAGATACTATAGTTATAAAGATAATATTCAATAATATATGTTGCAATGTAGTTACAAATCAATGAACCTATGTAATTATATGAATAAAAGTTTTCATAATTAATTATCTCTTAATTAATTTAAAAGATTTTTTAATAAGTATATGATCTGAGCATATTCAATTTTGTACATTCTCAGCACAGATGATGGCCAATAACTGTTATTTTGTAAAAACCGTTATAACTTTGTTTTAACTTCGGTAAAACCGTTACATGAATAATGACTACCGGGTAATCAATTAATAAATCAGATCAACGAAAAATATAGATAACCTATATAACCAAATATATTATGATGTTAGATCTAAGTTGATACCTAATAACTCGTATTCTTGACTGATATTACAACAGTATTTCATTATATTTTATGCTGATTATTGCATCAAAAATATAATGTTAAGCTTTTTAATATAATTTAAATGACTAATCTATATTTGAGTTAGAAGTATTTTGCTATCCTTTGCTGTTAGACGACTCGATCAGCTTAATGGCATTTGTGTAATAAAGTCTTTAGATGGTTCATATCTAAATGAGACTAACCAGGCTGAGCTAGCTTTTATTCAACCCCTTATACAGACCCTTAAGCGTCAGTGTAGGCTTGAATGTCATCCAATGAGACGTCAACGTTGTGTCTATGACGTCATCAATAAAACTATTCAAGCCATTCTATTGGTGCATCATGAAAAGAACAGAAACAATGAAAACAGGTCTGTAGCTGTAGAATGATCTCATTGATCCAAGATTGATTTCAGTGAGTTTGGAAAGAGATCAAAGGTGGAATTAAGACATGCGGGATGTGGGGAAGGATGTGGGGGATGAACAGTGTTGTAGGCAAGGATGGGAGCTTGTGAGGGTTAAACCCACCCTCCCCATTGGAGGTTAAAACAATTTTTTTCTAATATCACAGATGTGAGTTTTTAGCAGTGAGACCCCCTTCGCCTTTGACTTTCACTCTCCCTTTTTTTGACAATGTAATGCAATTTTTAAAAAGGTCATCACTTAAGTTTAGAGGAAAATTTCCCTTTAGTCAATTCCTGGCTGTTACTGGGTAGGGTTAGTTAGTGACGGCTTGTTGGGACCTAGTAGTGGGGTGTGGGTGAGATTTGATAAGATTTAACTGAAGGAATGACATCTGAAATGATGGTATAATTATATATGATAAGTTTGTTATTGTATTACAGTGCTATGTCCTGTATTGAGACGAGTGACTGCATGGATGAACCAATGTTAGAGAGTTTCAACGGATCATTGGTAGAAATATTAAGAAACGCTTCATTGACAATAAATAAACAATTACAAACTATAAATGAACCAGAGTTGAATTTACGTACAGGTTAGCTATTTATAAGCCATGTAACGTATGCAGAATAAAAATAAGTCTAATTTTTTGAAAGTATAGTAACTATTACTGAGAGTTTATTGATTTTTAAAAATAAATAAAATATTGTCATGTTCTGTTATCTGACTCTTGTCACTTAATCATGTTATAATATTGGTAATACGGTTTCTATTAAGTTTTCATTTAATGATCACGTTGACAATGTAAATATCTCAAACACTTTTTGTTATGCAGATTGTGATTGGCGGTCAGCGGTTGATTGCTACATGAATGCATCCAATCAGATCTTTGCTACTTTATTAAGCAAGTCATCAGCTGATGTCTATCTACTACGCAAGTTAGTGTAGCATATAACTTAATATTACGATTCAGTTACAATATTAAGTTAACCTATAACTTAGTATAATCAATTATTTAAATATAAAAAAATTAAAATTCATCAAAGTATCTAGTAAACTTAGAATTTGCAAAAATTGATTTTTTAAAAATACAAAATTTAACCTCAACGTGATTTGAACACGCAACTTTCCTATCTGGAGTCTAACGCTTCACCTTTACGCTACAAAGTATTCTTGTGCTCGTTTGAAACTTTATCAATTACATTGTGCTCCAATTGATCATAGGAGCAGCAGCAGAGTCGATATCAATTACATATTACGATAAAGAAACATTGGCTTAGGTTTGCTATTGGATGAATAACAATGATTAATGATACTATTTTGTATATATTTCAGATTCTCTATTCGTTCAGCCAGACAGTGTGCAGAGGCTAAGCTAGCCCACTGTAAGGCTGAGCTAGTGGCCAAGCAGCTTCAGCTAATAGATGATTACATAGACCTACTAGTGCCTAGGCTGCAGTGTAATCTAGCCAAGGCTAAGACATGCATTGATAGGCTGTATGTCACAGAGAGGGCTAAGAATAGTGATGTCACTTGCAGGCTAGGATTATTTGTTGCATAATCAAAATATAGTTTTTGTTTAATCATTAAGTCGATGGTAATCTAATAGAATTTATATTAAACTGGCCGCTTTATTTATAAAGATTTAAATGAAATGATTTCAAATTGTAATGCCTCTAATGTTAAAACCTTTTTTCTTAAATCAGTTTTATAGAGTGAAATTTTCAGTATTGACATTGTAATGATCACGTTGAAAATGAAATAAGTGATGATGAAAGTGAGTGATAAAATAAGTGATGATGAAAGTAAATGATGAAATAAGTGATGATGAAAGTGAGTGATGAAACAGATGTGTGAATGCGTTACAGAATTATAGAAGAGATGAAACTTTGTGTGGATGAAAACCTTGAGGGATGTAGAGGGAATGCAAGAAGAAAACATGATGCTGACTGGAAAAGAATTATTAATAACATAGGAAATAATTGTCAACCAGCTGTGGAAGTAAGTCATCATCCACTACATCATAATTTTATTATCATCGTCATTGTCATTGTCATCATCATCATCATTATTATTATTGGTGTTTTTGTTGGTAGTTATATACTGTAGATCTTTTCTCGCAAGGTTGAAAATAACCAAAGTTGATTGTTGGCTTTAAGTACAGACTCGCATATAATAAGAGCTGATGTTCTTTGCGAAAGCTAGAAAATGTTATAGCTGCATCATTGGTTTGATTATTTTTTAGTTTTTTTCATTCAGCATTGCGAGACTGTTGCCTTAAAGTAGTTTATCAGAACAGTTTTGTTTCTTTAATGAATCTGATCTTAATTGAACTTTGTCTGGGTTCAGACTATTTTTCAGCTTGTTGTGTTTTCACCACAATACAAGTTTTAAAGTTTGAGTGTTGGTATTTTAAGGACTAATTTATGACTGGATGGTGGAATTATCTCCTTTCTGCTAATAGACAGCTCTAGCCATTCACGTGTTTAGTGATAATTGTATAAAAATTCCTTGAATGATAATGCTAAGTGTATTAAACAAATATTAATGCTACTTTTAGTGTTTTAGTATAAAAATGCTTTGAATGATAATACTAAGTGTATAATACAAGCATGAATGCTATTTTCAGTATTTTAGTATTAAAATGCTTTAAATTATAATACTAAGTGTATATAATACAAGTATGAATGCTACTTTCAGTGTTTGAGTGATTCACTGGTAGAGTTGATAGAAGGAGGCGACGATGCAGTGATTCAGTTCACTGTCACACGTCCTTTGACATCTCTATGTAACAATGAAAAGAATTGCTTTGTTTATATCGATTTCTATCCTCATAATAATCTCTCTCCATAGTCAGTGGAAAGTCATTTAACAATTAATCATTCAATTATAATAACTCTTTATTCACAAAATTTTTCATTTTTATTCACAAAAAGAAAATTGTTTAATGTTCTTTATTAAGGTTTCCAAAACATCAGAGTTAAATTAAGTTGAACATTATCGATTACTGCTTTACATGAAAGATGTCTCATGAAGATTGATAATTGGTGGTGTCCCTCAGCGGAGCTCTTTGGGGGCTCATTTTCTTAAAATATGTAATATTTCATAAATATTAACGATATATGTGATGCAGTAAACAGCAAGACAACAGTTAAACTTTTTTGCTCATAATATAAAAAACTATTTAAAAGTGTGCAGCAAGGTTGCGCACTTTATAAGATCCTTTAAATGTAATTATAATTTGGTCCATATCTAGTTTTTGGTAATATATCATATGTCTTAATGATTTAAATAAATTAAAAAAAAATAACTGTAAAAACGAACAAGTGAGATATGGTTGAAATAGTTGTAGAAAGAATAACAAGCAGAGTATCTCTCAGTTTGCTGTCAAATCTTCCCGCTCTGTGACGTCACATTGCTCACTACAAATCACAGAGCAGAACAGGAAAGATATTCATTCCGTTCATCTAACAGCTAAGGTAGACTTTAAGATAGACAGAAATCAGAGAAGAAACTTTACACTGGTTATCAGAAAAGTTGTAAAAGATTTGATGGGTAGTTATAAGTTATTGGATAGAAAGACTGTCTGTACTCATCAGGTAGGTAGAAGAATGGATTTATTATCATATGTAAAATAATTATTTAACATAATATTTAACTTTATTGTACAAAATCATTGATCACAACTTTAGATTTTCTAGATGTCAGTTTGTAGAGGAAGAAATTTAGCATATAACTTACAGTCACAAAATTTAAAAAAAAAAATTATTGCTGTTGCGCTCGAGCGGTTCGTTTCCAGCGTATATGGGAACAAGGCCGGGGTCCAGGCTGATATCATTGCGCCCGGCGGATGACGACCGATCCCTGGAGAGGATCGTGGGGATGGACCCTGGAAGATTCGCTGCCGTATCGGACTCTACATCACTCATCTCTAAATCTCGCAAAGATATCTGACGTACAATAGCTGCAACTATAAACTAAACAAAACAATTAAACAAATATCTATTATTTATTTGGGTTGATCAGATTCTGACACCAGTGCCGTTGTTCTTGGGAAGCATGCCCAAATCAATAATCTTCAATATCCCTTTCTTGTCAGTCAACAAGAATAGTTGAATTTGAATAGGTGAAAGTGCTGCCCTGTATACTGCCAAGGCCGGGTACCATGTGATTGAAGTTGAAGTATCTGAAGTCTCAACACGATAAAAATAGAAGTATCTGAAGTTGCAGACAGCTATTAGCAGCTCACTTCACCGCACTTCCGACGTCTGGAGAATTACTTCAACGTCGAAAATGACCCAAATCGTGAAATGAGAGTTCCTAACCCTGTACGGGAATGCTAACTGGTGGGTGAACCGTGCCAACGATGAAATCAGGGGTGAAAGGATAGGGAGGGACAGAAATGGCTCTGACTTGCTTTTATTTGACTTTAAACTACTGATTTCTTGGATTTCTTTATGATTTTCTTACAATGATTACTTTTATAATTTTGTATATGGAAAATATTGACAATAAAATCTAATCTTATAATTTACACGCGTTTTAAGTCTCTTATGGGAACTCTAATACTTACAGGGTCATTAATCTAATAATTTTTTGGTAAGAATATAATTAAACAATTGGAAGTCCGAGAGATTACAAGAAATAAATCAATTTAATTAATGTTTGAATTCTTTCAAAAATGAAACATACACAAGGATCAAGTCAATACTTAAAAATTATTAAAACTAGTTTAAAACTGTAACACTTGCCTAATACTGTCTGATTTTTTCTGATAAAAACGTGTAGCCTCCCTTCACACTTTATTCATTAGCAATTTAAACGTAATAAATCACTATAAAGTATAAATTTTAAAGAAATTTTAATAAAATAAAAAGAAAGTATTTCTTCAGCGTCCTCTCCCCCTCATGCCTAAACGTGAAGTGTCCAGTATAGCCTTTTGCTTGCACCAAATTTTACATAATTTCTAACTTGCTGTCGAAATGTATTTTTACCCAACGCACCGCATTCGAATACATTTCTAAAGTGCCAATAATTAAGGCCTACGCTGCTTATTACAAAAATACTTGTTACATAAAACCGTAACATTGTTCTATTGATATTAAAATATTGCTCTATTAATATTAGTTCAATTTCACAATATGAGAATTTCTGTAAAGTAATTTACTGTAAATATGTTTAAAAGAAGGTTTATTAAGCTAATATATGAAATTTATTTTAATGATATTTATATTTCTGTAATCTCTCTTAAGTTTAATAATTCTTTAAATTAAAGAAAATTAAATCTTCTTCTTTATTAGAGACTGATGTTTATGTGTTTAGGTTTGTTTGTTGCTCATTGAAGACTGGTTTTATATAAATATAAAGTTATTTTGATTTCTGTTTTAGATAGAGATAGCTGACAGGGACTCTCTTGCAGTATGTTACCTTATTGGTGATCCTCACATACAGACATTCGATGGAAGGTTCTTATTCTAGCACTATTTTTGTTCTGTCTTTCGTTTTTAAAAGTTTTCTTATAAAATCTGTTAATTTCCTGAAAGATTTCTTATATGAACGATTTCTCTTACTATGTTGACCAGATTCAGTCTTCATCTCTTAGTGAACGGTTTTTGTCAGATATTTGAGGATGCAAATACTTTCTTTTGATTCATTTTCACTCTCACTCTCCCCCCACCACTTCCAATTCTTTTTTTAGAATTATGCAGCAGGAGAAAATAAAAAGGCAGCTGCAGAAGCTTTTTATTTGGGGTTATCCTTTTTGATGTTTACAGTGGGGCTCAAATGTTCAGTGGGACCTATGCCCCTGACTGAAATGCAAATTGATTTGATTTCGCAGATCAATGGCCTGTCATTTATTTTTGTATTTTTTTACAGAAACTACTTGTCAGTTGAGAAAGGTTTCTTCCATGTTTATCGTCACAAAACATTTCCTTATGAGGTATATGATACTGCATATCTTACTTTATATCGTATTGTCTATTTCTGACATACTGATGTATATCAGTATATCACTGATATATAAATGCTATATATCTGATATATATTTGATATATACTGATTTCTGTACAGTATGTAAATAAATGTGTATGTACTAACTACATAAACACACACACACACAGACTTGCATACACTCGCGCACATTCACACACACATATTTATATATGTTTTTGAATGTGTAAAATGTTGCATGATTACAACATTTTAGGTACAAGCCAAGTTTCAGCCCTGCGTGCCACACAGCAGGGCCACATGTGTCTGTGCCGTGTCAGTGAGATCTAATGACACCATCTTCTCTTACAACAAGTGCCGTCGTAATGATGATTGTAAACTGAATGACATAAAATGTCGCCAAGGTCTTAACGTGTCACCTCATCTTGTACTGTACAGACATCATAATGAGCTCAAGACAAGCGGGCATCACTTGCGTGTGTTCCGTAGTGGTGATAAAGACTTTGAGGTAAGTTTTTTTTACATTCTCTTTATTCTGTTCAGTTATTTAATCTATTTAACTTCAGACTTGGTCGTATGTGGTTAGAAAACATGAGACTAGCTCATTGAGAGAGTAACGTTACAGATATACTGTTACCGATGACATTAGCATTTTTAAACTGAATTCACTCAGTTTCGTAATATAATAATTCTAAATATAGCTTTTCTAAGACTAGTTCTTTGAAATTTGTGGGATAGGATTAGAACTAGGAAGATTAAGCTAATCCTAATTCTTACCATAACCCTAACCCTAATTCTAATTCTATTGAGCTCAAATGACATATGCTGGATCCACATTTTGCGCTTCATCATCATAGCATCTGAAGACAATGCCTCTCACTCTGAAAGAGATGTACGTGCCTTGGACGACTATGTTGATTGATGTTGGAATAGCCATCAGAGTTGCTCGTGTTTATATACACTCGGGAAAGCTTTTATTAGCAATAACCTGAACAATTCATTTAGCTCATATAAATTACGTTTTGTTTTTTCTTGACTTATTAACTGACAACAAATTAGTGTAGATTGCGATTGATTTATAGTATAAAATAATTTGAGGTGTTACTAAACACTTTCTTCTATTTTCAGTTGAATTCATTTGTACTTGTTTTATTTTCAATTTCTGTTTTCAGATTTTGTTGCCACATGGTACAAGAGTGATTATAAGATATATATGGGCCATCAATGTTTACATCTATCCATCACCATATGATCTGCATAACACTGAAGGTGAAGCATTCATCTTCTTGAAAGCATATTAAATGAATACTAATAACATTAGAGAGGTTAAATTACTTCCGCGGTATAAATTTTGTTGCAAGCAATATCCACAATTAATATAAACAACAACAACAACAACAACAAAACAGCAACAATAACAATAGTTTAATCATAATAATGATGACTTATTGTTATTTGGTCTGTATCAGGCCTCTGTGGCACTTATGATGGCAATAGATCAAATGATCTTCAACTAAGAAATGGTTCGTTGTTGCCAAACTGGGCCAAATCAGCAATGTGGGGTCAGGAGCATCATCCCATCTTTACCAGTCATTGGATGTTAGTCTAGATTCTAGAATATATACAAAGATGTCATTCTATAGATTCTAGAACATTTCAATTACTGTATAGAAATATATCATTATTATTTGCTGCTAGATCTTTAGCTTACTTACTGTGACACTAAATAATATAAATATCATGATTATTTGGTCCTTTCATGTAGTCTTATTTCTTTGTATGCTTCTACATCCCTTATTCATGTATTATAATTTGTTATGTTGTGTTCGTTTGGTTTTGTAGTTCATTTGCAGGTTTATTAATTCTAAGTTGTATTAACCAAATATGTAAGTCCTTAGTTTGATTTTTTGTCCAAATATATAAATAGCTTAATGTCTTTATTCTTACTGACACTAAGCTATTTATACACTAAGTCATTATGCCTAATGACCAACGTAATTAGGCATAATGGTGGCTATGATATCGGTTCAAAAGTATTAACTGATTTTAAAAGTTACAAAGTAAGTTATAGCTAAAGCCGATTTTACTGAAAAACTAAGTTAAATAAATAAAAAGTACAGATTATATCAGTTACATTAGACTCTGGTATCCTAAAATTTATGTAAGTGAACTGTTTCAGTATTGCATGTGAAGAAATTGTTACTTAATTTCAAGTACTTAATAATGAACAGTTTCACTGGACTGTATCATACAGGATACAAGATAGAGATTTACTAGGAAATGTAAGATCAAGATCTTACGATGCAGTGACGTCATACACTGACACGACGGTCTGTGATTGTCTTCCACCGGATGTAGGTCAGAAAGATGGCGCCCCCCATGCGTCATGTGACTCTAATAAAATGCTGGAACTTTGTGATTTTAAAGAAAGTAGGTCATTGTTACATCATCTTATAACTTTATTCAGATTTATGTTAACGCTTTCTATTATCTTTCTGTTAACGCTTTTTGAGTTGCAAAACATTAAATGTAAAAAGGCTCTTGTTTGTCCTAAAAGTACAATAATCGCACAAATTGAAGAGTAAAATAATTCATCAATCATAAAAAAGTCACTATGTCATTAGATTGTTACATTATTAGTTCATGCACTGTTTATTTTACTACACTCCAGTGAATGGGTATTTCATACTTAAAATGTCAATTTTAACCATGAAATAAATATTTCTTGTAAAGAAATGTTCATTTCTTTACAAAACTTTGAAAATGATTTTGTATTAATATAGATGATATCACCAATGAGCTTCCTAATGATAAACTGAATACAATTGAAGGGCAAATAGATGTAAGAAGCAAGCGCAGTATCAATGAATTAGCCGACAACAGTCATACTCTACATGATAAAGACTTAACGGAAGTGAGATATTGAATACAATATTTAAATATAATAAAATAAAGTTATCGCTGTAATATAGTCACATAGATTGGATTGAATCACTTTCTTTATCATACTTTTTGCAATATTTATGATTCAGGCAGTGAGTGCATCATCAGAGAACACCACTTGGACCTATGACTCTGCTATGCAATACTGTACTCTACACTTACTTAATCAGTCTCAAATTATACGTCAATGTATCAGTCTGCAAGCTTTTAGTCAAACTATCAGTCTCACTTCTTGTGCACTCGACATTCTGGTCAGCAGTTTCATTATCAACTAAGCCATTGTAAATTATGTGACTTGCAGCAATTATGTAATAATGAATCTAGTCTCAAGTCAGCTTATAGTGTTATTAGCATGATTGAGTTGTAAACAACTCAGATTCAGTTTTAAGCAAATCAATAAATTGACAATCATTGACACAATGTAACAGTCTATTTCCTTTGCTTGTGTGTACAAATTTCAATAGAGGCAGTAAATGACATCGATGATCACAATCAAAAGAACAGAGGACCCTTAACAGAACACTATCTAAATAACTGTCCTGTTTATTTTATAATAATAGGGTTTACATTATTTATATACACAGTAGTTTGAATTATAAAGATAATGACTGATTAATGGTAAGCCATTGTTCAAGATCTACTACCTTCCACTGTATTGACAGCATTTGTCAAATTGTCAAAGATAATGTAGAACCCATTATTATATAAAATATAATATAGTATCTACACTATAGATTACTAACCAAAAAACGTATAGGATGTCACAAATAAATTGTTTTCTAAAACGTTATTACAGTAGTGATACTGACAACAACCAGATTTATACATTTTATAGCTTACAGGAGACATATTGTTTATCAATGCTACAATGGATCAGTTGAAAGAACAATGCATCCATGAACTCAATACAAACATAACCTATTATGATACAGACGAGGGGCAGGGCTTATCTCTGTCAATCAGAAATCATCTTTGTGTGTCTAACTGTGGTAGCAATGGTATCTGTATTAACGGTATGTTCATAAAGTAATGTGATTGGTTAATCATGTTACATTGAGTTATGTATGTTAAATGTATTTAAATATATACTGAGAAAGTTATTGTTGGTATTGATATTATTATTTAATCTTTTTTATAATAAAAAAAGCTAAGATTATTAACAGAATTAGACCTACCACTTCAATATTATATACCTATGCAGATTACATTAACATCATCAACACACACAGCAATACAGAAACATAATAATACAACATCCAGCACTATCTTCACAAAATATACGAATGCATAAAGCAAAGCTCACTTTTTCTCTAACTTACAATATATATAATTGGTTATTTATTATGTATTAAAAAGTTAGATGTTCTTTCTTGTACCAATTATTTGCACTCTTTAGTAAGACGCTTAAATTGTCAAATCATTCATAAAATACGGTAATCTAGGTGCTGAACGTAACCTAACTTATAGATTATTGTTTATATTAATTGTGACACATGTGACATGTAGGCAGCTGTCAATGTCACACAAACTACACAGGCAGTGACTGTAGTCTGAGTATCGATCAGCTAACGGGAGAAGTTTCTCTCAATAACGAAGGCCTCTGTGACACTAGGAGAACGTATTGTGTTAGTGTCCCAGTCAGTGGTGAGACTTTCATAGAAAGTAATTCTCTAACTTGTCAACTACAGCAAGTACAGGTCAGAATTAGCAATATACCTTATGTTATACTATAAACTAGTTTTACTCAATACAGATGATTGTGACCTATAGTGACTAAAACTTTGTCTTAGTCAAACTGCAAGTTTAAATCTTTTGTTCATATCCTTGACACGTATATGACTTTGACATATATGCAATTAGAGCCACTGAGGCTCATATACATGGAAAACGTGAATGAATCAACAGATTAATATAACCGATAATATATAATTGGTTTGTAATAGACATGCCTCTATCGCTCTATCTATCTGTCTGTCTGATTGTCTGTCTGTCAGGTAACAGACAGTGGAATGATGCTGTTAGACAGCGAGTCAGTTACAGTTTCAGCTGTCTATATACATCGCAGTCAAATCACTTGCCCGCTCATCACTCATAAATCACTCACGATCACATCACCCAGACAGAGCTACTTAATCAGTGTCAGTAATGATGCTATATGCTTCAGTGAATCTCTTCTCTTTGTTCCGCATGACTCGCTTTGCTTTAATTGCTCTCTAAACGGATCAATCGACTCAACCAATGCTACTTGCTTACGTAATGTACGTCATAAAATATAAGTCATAACTATTCCTTCTGTTAGTTTCTATTAATACTTTAATTTTGTTACATAAAAGAATATTACCTAATTTTCTAATATTACCTAATTAACTGTGGTTAATTGGTAAAGATGCTGGACTAGAATCCAACAGATTCAAGTTATAGTTTTAGATTCAAGTTATAGTCTTAATATTTCGCTAAATTGCTGCTCCCTTTAACAAAGCATTAAATTCTTTAACGTCAAAAACAAATTATAAGCTAGACATTAAAGTTATATGACAGACTTGTTAATGACGTCACTTATTATTGTGTCAGAGTGACACGTGTGTGATAGATGACGTTTGCTACGCTAGTGGTCAGCACAGCGCCACTGATAATTGTCTGGTTTGTGATCCACTGAGAGCAACACATCGACTTATCATTGATACATCAGGTCTTACTCATTCACTGATTCAGTCATTCCATTCACTCATTCAATCTTATTGACTAACTTTTGAGTGACTCATTGACTGACTTATGGACTACCCTATTAACTGACTCTACCCTATTAACTGAGTCACTTATTAACTAACTTATTGACTGACTTATTGACTGACTTATTGACTGACTTAGTATTGACTGACTTAGTGACTGATTTATTAAATGACAGAAGTTCGCTGCAAGGGTTTCTGGAGCACCTCGCGGCTCATACTATGTGTCACTCTTAGTTTGCTTGTTTTGATCTCTGTGTCTGTCTGCTTTGTTATCTTCGTCAGCAACAGATCAACTCGGTGTGTTGATTATTTTTCCTGTTTCTCTCTGTCTTGAGCAGTGCGGTAAAACTGTTATAACATATCATCATATTTTCTTCTTAGAATTAAATTGTTTCCTTGAAGCTCACTGATGATTTGCTCATTATGCAAACAATTTGCTAATAGAAACTGTAGATGCTCTCTTTAACAACAAAAATCACCCTAAAATTTAAAGCAAATTGTTTCGGGAATTTTAATGAATCGTTGAACAAGTAATCATCCTATGATGATATGATGGGCTATACCTCGCATTCTCTACTTCGTTTTCATTGTGCATTTAGTTTTCTAACTCCCTGCCTGTTACAGTGCTCGAACAGTTTTCATATATTTGATAGTAGGGTCAACAGAATTTGTCACGATATAAAAATTAGACAGCAGCAGAGCGGAGTAAGTGATAGCAAGTGTATCGTTGTATATTTGCAGGAGAATGACAGCCGAGTCAGTCACACCCATGATAGACTTACGATATAATAAGACTGGTGTAATAATTTCACCTGACAGAAACAGAACTCGTCTTCTAGTTGATAAATCCAGCGCGATCATTGGTTGAATAGTTGATTGCTAAATTTATTGCATTTTTTTATAAATAAATCATTGCTTTTTGATTAATAATATTTAAAAAAAAATTACAACATATTTCTTCTTTAGGTTGGAAGCAAGCACTAACAGTAATTATTAATCAAATCATGACGAGAGAAATAAAATAAAGAAACAATTTCTTTATTACAGTTCAAAATTAA
>JAQIXG010001229.1:0-23464 GCA_034700105.1 Oconnorella tubifera
TATAATCCACATCGCATTTGCCTGCACTGTATTGCTGTCTTTAACGCTCAAATAATATTTCATTTGTTAGTGGCATCTGTTGAGTAATTACACGCTACAGCAATTTAAAAAAATTCTCACCAACTTTGATAAATAAAGGAAAAAGACTAACATTTAAAAGAAATTTTATAATTAATTGCATGCTGTCATTTTTGATGGGTTATTGCTATTAATAACTTAAAGAAGTATATATATACGGTATATATATTATATTTACTGTATAATATATGTATATATTATAGATTAGAGTGTAGATACCTGCATGTAACTGTTGCCCGCTGCATCGTCTAGAATCAAATGAACGTTAAGCGTCTCACCCGAGATGATCTGTCATCAACAGAAGAACGAGAATTAGAACTAAAAAAAGCTGAGGAGACAAAAAATGATTAATCTTTATAAAATCAAATCTAAATAAAATGATGTAAAGAAAGATTAAGCCGATGATGACAATAATGAAAAACTAGTCAATCAGAGCTCTATGAATAAAAATAATACAAGAACAAGTTCAAGTGGAAAATATTCAGTTAAAACAAGTTAAAAGTTATCAGTTAATTAAATCATTGAATAGTAGCTACAATAAAATCACAAACTTTGTCGAGTTTTTGACAGAATTCTTTCATTTTTTGTCTGGTTCCATCCTGGGCACTGTCCCCCCCTATAAATGGATTCTTCCCATCAAGCTGTCAACAAAACAGAACCTCATCGGCAAACTGGTCAGTCCACCGCACTCAAAACCACAGTTACCAAGTTTGAATCCCAGCAAAAAAATACAAAGAAACAATATTTTTCACTAATACTTTCACTAATATTTTTAAGATCTTTTAATCGTTATAAGATTATAACCCGCTATCCTGTGGTTGCTAGTAAGACGCCAGACTACTAACATAAGATATTGTTACCTGTTCTTTGATGGCGACCAGTAGTCCCTCTACCGTGGTAAATCTACCGCCTAAAGTTCCCTCTACCAGTTCCAGGTCCAACTCTGGTATCAACACTGCGGCTGTGTCTGACTGGACAGCACAAACAGCAGCGGATATATGTATACATGCAACATACATGCAACATACACGCAGCAGTTCATTATACAAGAAATGTGTAATGCCTATGTAGTCTACAGCTATGAACGTATATACAAATCTTTGTATATAATCAACAGGTATATGGGTATATAGTCATAAACTTTTGCTTATAATACATGTAGAGTTATGTGTATATGTATATAGACTATAAATCAATGTCAAGGTTATAGTCTGACCTTGAAAATATCCCGACTAAGGCCAAGATTATACTCTAACCTTGGAATATCACTACTAAAGTCAAAGTTACATTCTGGCCTTGAGATTATCACGACTAAAGCCGAGGTTATATTCTGACCTTGAGAATATCGCGACTAAGGTCAAGGCTACTGGTGATGCGTAGAGATATCCGCGTACCCATTGGCTCAATGCCTGACCCGCCCTTGACCTCATTGTCACGGTTACCGCAGACGTCGCAAACCGTTGCCATGATAACGACCTGCTTGAAGTAAGGGATGTCTGAAATTATGTTATCATGGAAACCACGGATGCCAAAAATAAATATGAGACAAAATGATAATAAATGATAATAATGATGATAAATGATAATGATGAATAATAATCATGATAATGATAAACATAATGATCATAAATGGTAGTGATGATAATAATGCAGATAACAAAAATGCTGATAATGACTATGATAATTATTTATGAATATGAAAGAATAAAGATGAAGCCGAATAATAATGATGATGCTGCATGATAATAACGATGATAAATGATGACGATGTAATCCTAAAAGGATACCAATGAGTTTCATGTTAGTTTGACACGGCAGGTTACAAGCGGAACAGTTAGTGGGAAACATTAGAACCTGCCAGAGAGGAAACAAACAATTAGAACACTTAATTACAACATTGGAACAATTATTTAGAACACTGGAACAATTATTTAGAACACTGGAATAATTACTTAGAAGAGATTATTAACAAATAAGTAATTAACACAGAAAATTTCAGTAATATTTTTGAAAATTAAGAAATTTTTAATCAAAGAGAACCAAAAATATTTATTTAGTTTTTTGTATCACTTCTAGTGAGTCCATACTGCCAGATAAGGGCTCAACACCCCCGTCCCCTCCCCCCTCACAAATGTAAGTTAAAAATACGACACTGATAAATACTGACACGTATGTGACATGTCACTTGTGTGTCAGATGATAGACGTCATACCTCGTTCTGTAAGTTGAGAGTTTTATTATCAGATGTCTCACAACCAAATCTGTCTACAGGATCACTCATCACTTCATTCTCTTCTTTATCATCAAAATCCTTCTTTAAACTCTCATCATCTTCTGCCTATCAATTAACAATACAAACATCATGATGTCTATACCAGTATAGACTTGTCTAGACTTGCTTAGATAAGTCTAGACAAGTCTATACTCTCTAGAAAGTCTAGACAAAATATCTAGACAGTTTGTCTAGACCGTCTGTCTAGACTGTCTAGATAGTCTGTCTAGACCGTCTATCGACAGTCTAGACAATTCCAGACAGAGTGTCTAGACCCAGTGTCTAGACAGACTGTCTAGACAGAGTGTCTAGACAATCTGTCTAGACTTGTTTAGGAAATCTGTCTAGACTTGTCCAGACAGTCTCTCTAAACTTGTCCAGACAGTCTGTCTGGAGATGATACAGAGGCATTATATAATGAAATGACTAGTGTGTCTGATCAATAAACCAGTATTCACCGCGCATCCAATGTTGACATCCTGAGAGTGAGACCTTGTGTAATGAATGATGGTCAATGCGTCGTCTCTTGACGGTGCCTGGGGATTCTCTATATAACTATTTCCTGATGGGTCGTCTAATAGCTGAAACAATAAAACAAACATTACTATTATTGCTCAACTTATTAGCAATTAAACTATTTATTAATTAGTCAGCAATTGTAAATGACCTCATCATTTACTTGATAAACATGGTCATCTTAATTGTCAATTTCTTGACGCTTGATGTACCCTTCTCCTGAGCCTATAGTATATTCATCTTCTCCAAGCGTACCCTTCTCCCGAGCAATTCATTCTTTTTCGATATTCCTAATACCGTACCCTTCAAACAATCTTCAATTAAACAAATGCATTATCAACCGATTCTATTGATTAAATAATTTAAATCTCAGTAATAAAAATCTCACAATTTTAAAAGGCTTTTCAATTTCCTTCAGTTTCTTCATCTTAGAAATAAAAGCGTCTATTTTATCCGCATTCTCTTTATCTACTTCCTGTCAAATAATCATTACACTAATAATTATAATCAGATCTATTCATTATAGTAAGACATAATCGCATTTATAATAAAAAATAAGCGAGATAATATGACATCATAAAACCAAAGTTAGCATTGTTTGTTTTGTCCATTGTCAAGTATAAAGATGTAACTAAAAGAGAGATGAAATAATAAAACCAACCGACCCGCCGTTCAGTCTGCAGCATATTTAGACCAGAGACTACCGCGTCTATTAGACCTTCCACAGTCGTTATATCTATATTATATATGTTATTTATATGTTGTGCAACGTCACATCAGCACAAATATTTAATATTTATTTATAATCGTCAACTATTATACCGTTAAGGCCAAAAAATAATAATAACATAAAATACCTATATTATCACTCGTATAAGAAGTAAACAAATACGTATTAAATTAAGTATCTTACTAAAGGGTCAACAACAATCTACTAGCCAAACTCAAACCCCAGCACGCCTGGTTCCAATACCTAAACTCTAGTAACTACACCATTTTATCACCCCTCCCCTGTCACCCAACCCCCCTCCACCAAATAATTTAAAATGTCCAACCTCCCTTTCTGCAAGAAGGTTGTTCAAATTCTAACTCAGGAATTGTTAACACAGCAAACTCTGACTTGACTACCTGTCTATTCATATCCTATATCATAGAACAATAGAACAGTAGAATAATAGAACTACATTTCTATTATTCTACGATTTAATAAATGAAATAGAAATCTTAATACATTAAATAACAGAATTATAAATCTGTTAAACCACAAAGGATAAGAGATAACTTCCATCAAAATGTCCTAGTGGTAAATTGGTAAAGCGTTTTTCAAGATACCCGGGTTCAACACCTGGTTGTCATAACTTCCTTGGTTGACTCAGCCGTCCTCCGGAGTACCCGATAAAATAAAGGAGATACTTTTACAGTTAGATAAAGGTTAAGTTTAAGGTTATGATAAGAATCACGTTTAGCGTTATAAGGGTTAAATCTACCCCTTTAAAAGAAGAATTTACAAAAATACCAAGATGAATTCACAGGAGGGGGGAGGGAAAGTCATAATTATGGCGTACTTTAGGTGTAGTGACATTGAGAGAGTACTTGACACCGCGCTCTTGTATGACACCGGCAGACTGAATGCCACGATCTGAATGACCACACTGGTCACATTGAAATGAAGAGATTATGACTTCACGGAAAAATGGAATCTTGGTCAGAAGCAGTCGAGTCACTCCCTGAATAAGACAGGAAATAGAATTGAAATTAAATAATTGATTAATTAAAACAGTTTATTATAAAATGTTTGAAAGTTGAGTATAGGACACTAAATGCAGATAAACAATGACCTAATCCTAACCCTAATAAAGATCTCTTAGATAATAGACTAAGAAATTAAAAAACAAGAAAATTATAAAATATTCAAAATAAATTTTAATTGAAATTACAATAATAGCAGACCTGTTCGTAGCAGGCCATACAAAGGCTTTCCATTTCAGTCAGTCCATCGTCGCACTCGGGATTGAGATCAGTGAACAAGGGAACCCTCGCCGGTTCACTCTCGGATAACATATCTACACGTGGGGGGGGGATAATTCTAGTCTGAAATACTAATAAATTAAACTAATAATTAAACATTTTATATGATTTTTACGTTTCTCGCATTAATTAATAAATTAATTCATAAATTAAAACGTAATTAGGTTAGCGATAATATGATGAATTAGTAATGCGACTCAATTGATTTTATATCGTAATTAAAGTGCTAAGCTAAAGAGAAAGTCTAAAGTAAGAACGAAACATAATAGACCCCGGTGATTTAATTTATGCCCTTTAATTTAATTTAAATAAAAAAATATTTAAATCGAAATTAAATATAAATAACTGCGTGCAATAAACAAGGAAATGTATTTAAAGTTACATCGGATGAAATAAAAGTGAATTACAATTAGGTAAAGAGGGGATACGGTCCCTTAAAGGATGATGTCGCGGACGTCCCTCGGAGGTACTCGGACTCACTATGAGGAAAGAGCGGACATTCTCCCAAGGATTGAGGAGGACAAAGATAAGGAGAAAGTAGGAGTAACGATCATGGTTCAAATTCGTTATCAGAACCCTTTTTCAATTTCGACTTTAAAACCTTGTTCCAAATCTGTTGTCAGAAACCTGATATTAAATTAAAGTCAGGACCCTGGTTTAAATTTGTGGTCAGGACCCTGGTCCAAACTTGAACTCGGCTAAAACTACAGGATGACTGAATAGTTAGAATTGATTGCGAATGATTTTAATTGATCCTGGTGATCTTGTTAATGAAATTTATTTTTCTGTCATGAGGTAGACTAATCCTATCAACTTAGTCTAAGAGCCTATACAGTCTTATTTATTGAAAACTTTACTGATTAATTTATTTAATTCATTTAAATCACATAATATCCATTTCTCTTTATATTTAATCAATTCTAAAACACATAAATATTGTCAATTTTTAATAATTTATGAAATAAATGATTTAATTAACACATTAACAATGAACTAGTTTACAGATATTAGAATAATTTACCAGTAGGCCTAACTATTTAATTGATCCATTATTCAACGTTGACAAAATCTCTCTCTCCCTCACAAAATAAAAAATATAAATTGTTCACAGTTTTGACTCTATATTCACCACTCCCTTTATTTTACATCATAAATAATCTTCACCCTCCCCCCTTAATTTAACATCTTAAATTAACGCCTCCCCTGTATTTAACATCACAAAGTAACTCCCCCCTGTATTTAGCATCACAAAGTAACTCTCCCCCTGTATTTAACATCACAAAGTAGCTCCCCCCTCTATTTAACATCACAAAGCAGCGCCACTCCCCTCAGGATCCAGTGATCCGGGTCCTTCGCTGTCCTCAGCATCAAAGGAAAGATATAAGTCAGATCAGTGCGTCGGGGCTTCTTGTACACAGGGCACCTATAGACCAGGGGGCCCTTCTTGCGCTCTTCATTGATAGCAAAGACGTGCACAACGGGGAGGGGGGTGTAGAGAACTTTAGCAGGGGGCTCACACAGACGGTTGTTGCGCTTGTCCCAGCCCGCCCCGTCTAAATAAAGACCATGGACGTAGACACCTAGAGAAATACAAATGATTGATCAGCTAAAATCACTTATGAAGTGATTATTTAAGTGATCATTATATGTAAGAAGGGGATGATAAACTATTGCCCCCCCTACTCCCCCTAAACGAATTCCTAACTGAAAGCAATCGTAAACTTCACCACAACACAAAACTTAACCCTAATCCAAACTCTTACCAAATTTAAACTCTAGTCAAAATAAATTCTAAACTCCACCCCTAACCCTAACCCCCCAACGATTTATTTCCAACATAAAAATATATCAGACCTTCCGCAGGGGGTGCAGTGATGTCCTCCCTGGACATCTTGGTGACCTCATTCTCCAGTATGACCGCGTCAAGGGCCCAGCCCTTGTGGGCCCTGGCGATCTCCTGCCTCATGGCAGTCAGGAACCCCTGAGGGTTAAAGAACCCGGTCATCCAGAATGCGTTGGGTCGACCCTCGTATAACCAACTGTAGAACTGAACGTTCCGGTCCAGTAGGTCGGTGAACCAGAACCCAAGGGTCGCAGAGTCCCAGGAGAGCTGGTGAATGGGAGAGAAAGTTTATATTTAATCGTTAGATGGCAGCAGATATATTTAAATAAAATACTATTATTTAATCGCCAGATGGAAGAAGATATAGAAGAAAAATGTTAATATTCAATCAACAGATGGCGCAGATATATTGAAAATAAAGGAAATCTAATATTTAATCGCCAGATGGCAACATAAAAACTTAATAATAAAAGATAATATAAAATAACACATCTATTTTAAAATCATGCATCACCTTCTTCCAAGCCTGGGGTATTCTAGCATCGTACATACAGTCCAGCGCGTCCCTCAGATTCTCTGACATCACGATGGTGCCATCGATAGCGAGTTTGAGATCCTTGAGAGTGATGCGCACCAGCATCATAACGCGCTGCATGCGATCGATCTCCTGGCGCAGGAAGATGTTGAGGGGCTGGAGGAGCCCCATCTTTTTAAGGCGATCTTTTACCTGAGTGAAAAATTAGGAAGTATTTAGGAATTATATTTTAATGTAAAACTTTTGATTAATAAAGCAAAAGATTTTCTCTCTAACCCCACCGTCCCCCCTGGACACGTTTATATACAAATTATAAAAAATTTTGTTCTTCGTTTTGGAATAATTTTAGATTGATTTTGTTTGTCACATCCCCCTCCCCCCCTTGAATATGTTTTCCTATTTGAATGTTCTTATTGATTATTCTCTGTTCATATCTTATTTGTGTTCAAAAAATACATAACTTAATTAATTGAGTAATTAGTCGCTCAATGATTAATGAAATTAATAACAGAACAAATGAATAGACAAGTAAAGAAAAACATATATATACTATCAAAATGACGGCTTATTGCTAGCAAATAAATAATTGAATAAATAAATCAGTGAATAGGCTATAAGCACCTCATGAGGAATATAGTCCTGGGGTAGTTTCTGTAGCATATCATCCGCCAGACGATAGACGACGCTCTCCCTCGTCTCTCCCCCGCTCCCCCCAGAGTCCTTGGGCTGAATACTGACTACGGTGTCTAACACTTCATTCGCTAGGTTAGTCTGGTAGCTAAACGTTGGGTAGAAATAACGGAGGGGTTAGGGTTAGAACTTGTAGTGATAAGTGATAAGTGAATAAGATTGTAAATGATAGTGAATAACATAGTGATAAGTGAACAATATAGTGATAATGAATGAGAGAGTGATAAGTGGATAAGATAGTGATAAGTGATATTGTGAATAAAAGTGAATAAGATAGTGACAATGAACTAAAAAGATGAGTGAATAAGATAGTGATAATGAGTGATAACTGAACAAGATGGTTATAATACATTAACAAGTTATAAGTGAAAAACAAAGTTATAATAGGCCACAAAGTGATTAGTGACAATGAGTGATAAGTGAACAAAGTAGATGATAATGAGTGATAAGTATTCAATACAATGATAATGAGTGATAACTAAACTAAAAATGATAATGAGTGATAAGTGAATAAGATAGTGATAAGTAAACAATACAGTGATAATGAGTGATAAGTGATGAATCCAGTGATAAGTGATGAAGCAATTGATGAGTGATCTAACGTGATGTCTGCGTTGGGATGTAGACCAAAAGCGTCCGGTGAGTCCGCTGCAGGAAGTAGTTCAATAAAGTTCTTGTACTCATCCACAGTTCTACAAGTTGGGATGGTATAACCTAACAAAAATGAAAACAAAAATACTACACATTAACAAATAAATGTAATATATTTAACAATGTCAAATTTCACTCTATTTCTAACCCTTTTGAATTTGCTCCCACATCATTATCACCCAACGCTTTAATTAAAATCACACACAAAAATCTCAAAATTGAAAATACACGTAAATGACATTCGAACTTAAACCGTCGCAAATTTAGTAAATATCACATATTTGAAAATACGCGTAAATGATAATCATGATAATCATAAATGGATACTAAACATTCCAGATTTGACAAACCGGATGCAAATTTAAATCCGTCATTGAATATATTTTCGCCGAACCAAACACTAGCGTAAGTTTGTAGAAGTCTTTTATCGTAATCATCCGTCACCCTCCCTCCGTACTGGACCTCTCCTATCATGTAGCGAACTGTAGTCCAAGATAGGCCCTGGGAGAAATAACATTCAGTTTGTAAAGGCTAGGGTTAGGGTTAGTTATATAGAACTTTGTTATTGTATAGGATTAGGGTTAATTATATACAGTTTTCTTATTTTTAGGGCTAGAGTTTGTTATATAATAATTTTTATGATCATTATGGCTAAGAGCCTTTAATCACTTAATATGTCAGATATATATTCAATTGATTGATAAATCAAACGATTCACTCAATCAATCAATCACTCAATCAATCAATCACTCAATCAATCGATCAGTCAATCAATCAACTAATCAATCAATAGATTGATCATCAATAAATCAATCTATCACTGATTTAAGAAATCAATCAGTCAATTCATTAATCAATCAATCAATCAGTCAATCAATCACTCAATGAACAATTAAAACCAAAAAAAATTCACAAAACCAATTTTCTCACTTTCTTAGCGTCCACAGCATCCAAATGATTCTGGATAAACTGCACAGTGGACGTGAAGTCTGATTGGTTGAATTCATACGGTATGTTCCATCCTATTGGTCCAAACTTTCTCCTCTCTTGCACTGTTGTGTGAAGGAATGCTACGTCATATAACAAAGGTTTCCATTGGGGTAAATTACTGATATCTAGCTGATCCTGAATAGAGTAAAGAATTAAAATCGAATAATTATCGATCAAATTCTGACAATTATTATATAAAAATTACTCCTCAATTTGAATATCTTATTATCTAATCTCTGTTCCTAATGTAATGTACCCTTCAACCAAGCATGCAGCAGTTCATCATCTTAATTTCTCATGTACCCTACTATCAAGCCTACCATTTTATCTCATTCTACTATAAAATATAAATAAAACCAAAATTTGTTAAATCACCTGCGTTATAAGTCCATATGTCCTCTTAAGCCCGGCCTTGACCCCCTGGGGGGGCTCGGCCGTGAACTTGATGGACGTCTGGAGAAGGTTGATAGGGAACCTTGGATGGACCTCTGTTGTGACCCAGAGACGGAATGACTCATGGACGGGATCAGAGGTCACGAGGGTGTCTAGGAGTTCATCCATATAGTCCAGACCAAGGTGACAATTCTGAAGTAGAACCCATCCACCCTCAGACATGGACTGACCCAGTAAGCGCCGCGCGTGCACTTCTTGACCTTGACCCATTGATATGGCGCCGTAGCCTGGGGGGGGGGTGATAGGAAATAATGTACCCTTATATAAAGCCTCTTATATAACAGTAATGTACCCTTCTACCAAGCATCTTAAGCAAAATAAATAAAATAATGTACCCTTCTACCAAGCCAACTAAATAAAATATTGTTCTTTTCAATCAAATCTCCAAGATAAAATAATGTATCCTTCTACCAAGCCTCATGATGATGATCATCATCATCATTGATAATATTAATAATTTCAAACAACTCACGGATTCCTTTTGTTTTTGCAAATCTTTCAATATTTTCTGTGGGGTCAGAGCCCATGGATAGAAAACAAATGAGGGGGGTCCTGCACGTGCTCTCCCCCCACATATTCTCCATGTCTAACACCACCCCCTCTGCAAACTAGACAGAGAGAAAACAAATAAAAATTACAATAAATAACTCCTTAATCTGAACTACATAAGTACAACAAGGGCTCTCGTTTCTAACAAGCTACGCCCCTTAAATTTTACAATACAAATGTATGGTAAAATTTAATGCTAAAATTCAAGGAAAAGAAACTGAAATTAATTGATTTATTTTGTTTTGTTTTTAATGCAATTTTCACTAAAGCATGACAGCTGTGTTTTTACTAACTGTTATTTCTCTTAGGTACGTACCCCCTTATCTAAACCTTATCCAATCCTATCCAATCCTATCCAATCCTATCTAATCCTATCCAATCCTATCCAATCCAATCCTATCCAATGCCATCTAATGCCATCTAAATTCTATCTAATCCTATTCAATCTCATCACCAAATCACCTGTTTTCCCATGATTTCCCCCACATATATCTTAGCCATGGGGAGGATCCTGTCCGGACACCAGCTCCGGATGAGTAGGAGCCTGTGGAAGGTACTGAGAGACGAGTGGTACCCGTCGGGGATCTGGGACTCCTCGGGGGCCTCGCTGTCCCACCAATCCTTCCAACCCTGAAACAAAAAATACGAGAATAATTTTATATTTTAAATACTGTTCAACTAACTGATTCTTTTTTAATTAAAAGAGAAAACTATTTAAACACATATTTAAAAATGTTTAAACACTTATAATATTAAAACAAAGATATTTGAATGTTAGAATAGAAATGTAAAAAGTCAAGGTTCGTTAAAGAAGCGGTTAGAGCGCTGGATATGAAATCGATAGGTCCAGGTTCGAATCATGGATAGCTCACTATTTCTCTAACTAGCTGCACCCTTTAGTAATACGCTTAAATTGATATAGTTGATATAATACAGTAATTCAGACTTATTTCAATAGATGATACACTCATTGGAAATGAAAGAAATGCTACTTCCACTATAATTCTAGAGTAATGATAATTTTTTTAAAAACTCATCAATAAGTCTTCTTATAAACCGAACTTTAATTCAAAACCTAAGCGTTTCATATAATCACAGCTAAAATACTTGTTTTAAGAAAGTACTGAGTACTGAATACCTTATCATTTTTAGCTACTTGATTAAGTATCTGAGAGAAATATCCGAGTTTACTGAGTTCAACTAAATTCAACCAAGTCATATCAGAAATCCATTTCTTGGGTTTAGGTTCAACGTTATTTAAATCTAACGCAGCGCCACCTGGCAACAAAATATCAACAAATATAAATAAATTTAACAATGTCACATGCGCTTTGTACGTTTGTATTTCTGTCTGTAACGCTCAAAGCTTGAACCAGTTTGAACCAGTTTGAACCCGGTTATTAGATAATGAATCGAGTCATAATATATAGTGAAGAATTGTATTTAACAATAGAATGAGATTTTCCATAAAAATTAATAAAACCAGAAATAGGGGAGGGGCCTGACCGGCCCTTAAGCTTGTGAGTAGTGTAGTGGGACATAAAATTCTAGGGGCGCAGCTTTAACAAAAAATATTTTATATTTTCTTTTTGTTTTTATGTTTTTCTTTTAAGATAATTTTTGACTTAAAAAATCCTATCTTCAAAACCTTAAGAAATTCTTAAAAAAAAACTGTTTGTGAATCGGTCCCCGGGTGTTTTATCGAAAAAAGCATTGTGTTGCGTTGTGTGACTGACCTTTAATGAAGCACTGGAACTCTTCTTGTTTCAGTACTCTTGCTTGTAGTTGTATCTTAAGTGTCATCAGTATGGTGAAGATGAACTTATCTTTCTCATAAAGGCCGCGCACAGTGTACGTAAATGTGCTGTAAGTAAGGTACTCGATGATGTTTGCTATGCGCTTAGATGTGATGGGAGACTTGATAGAGCGAGCCATTGCATTGTCAAATACCTGAAACATATAGAAATATTTATCTAGAAGTATAGAAAAAATTAATAGTAGAATTACTAATATATATATATAATAGAATTAGTAGTGAATTACTAATATATATACAATATAAATAGTAGTAGAATTACAAATAGTAAACCAGTAGAATTATACAGTAAAATTACAAGTAGAATTGCTAATAGAATGACTAGTAGAATTATAGAATAGATTTAACAGTGCAATGAATGACTAATAGAAATACTACTAGATTTACTAATATAGTTACATAATATAATAGTCAACTAATAGGATTAGTAGTAGAATTACTAATAATACATTACCTTTACTTATTTAGAATGACTTATAGAATAAACAGAACGAGTTTCAAACCTGAAGGAATTGTCTCAGTGCTGTCTGATACATGACGTTCACCAGACTCATCTCTACTATCAGGAAATACAAGACTGAACCTCGTGTAGCCACTGAATCAATCAATCAATCAATCAATCAATTAGTCAATCAATCAGTCAATCAATCAATCAATTAATCAATCAATCAATACCATCAATCATACAATCCACTCATTTAACAATATTTCTTCATAACAATAAAATAAAATAATCTAAATATTCTCCCAGTAAAATTCCTCCCAAACAAATAAAATCAACCAATCATTCAATCAACCAATCAACCAATCATTACCCGGTCTGAATTCCTCTCTTGCGTTATTTATCCTAATCTGCGTTTCCGCGGCAACAGCCAGTTTCTCGCTGACATCACGAGCCGTCTCCTTGGTAACGCGTAGGACCTGAATCAATGACTCATCTTCGACCAATGAGCCTTGAGTAGACGAGAGGCGATACAGTAGGTTGTCCTCCAACTCCTTGGTCTTTCTCTTATTGGCTGTCACTTCTGTCAGTAACTTGGTACGCTCCGCCTCTAATTCCTGATTGGTCAGAAAGAAATTGATTGACAGATGGTTGAGATAAAACTTGTTAGTTTAGTTTAAATGAATAAATCTAACTAAAGTTTTTAATTAGTTAAAATTAAAAAATCTGACAACATTTTGCACCGTTAGAATAACGAGAAATTTTAATTAGCTAATTATTTAATTAGAAATTTAGCTAATTAACTAGAAATTTTAATTACTTCTTAATTAGATTAAAATTAGTAAATCTTATTAAATTTTTAAGTTTAGTTTAGATTTAATAAATATGACTAAACTTTTTAAATCTAGTTAAATATGAATAAATCTGACGACCTTTTTCTCAGTTAGTATAACAAGTCCGAGCAGTTGGTCCTCCAGGCCCAGGATGGTGACAGTGAAGTCAATGATGGAGGTCTTGGCGCTGACCTCAGGGGTATAGGCGGGGTTGCCCAACTTTGTGGTGATGTACAGACGGAATGTGGACATTACATCCACTTCTTTGTCCCCAACTTTTACCTGGATGGATGGATGAATGGGTGGGTGGATGGGTGATTGGATGGATTGATGGGTGGATGGATAGGTGGGTGGATGTATAGATGGTTGGGTGGATAGATGGATGGGTATATGGTTAGATGGATGAGTGGGTAGATAGGTAGGTGGTTGGGTGGATGGTTGGGAAGGTGAGCAGGTTGAATGAATGAATGAATGTATGAATGAATCAATGAATCAATGAAAGAATGAATGAATGACTGACTGAATGAATGAACGATCAAATGAATGAATGAGTCAAAATATTTTTTGACAGGAAATAGAAATACCTTATAAGAGCTTCCAGAACGTATAAAGTTTTTCTCCAGCACATTATCAAGCGCGGGGTCTAGCTCTTCCCCCACGTCCTCTATGATGAGGGGCCGGCCTAATGAGAGGGCGTCCTCCAGGTGATTACGGAAATATTTGTGATTCAGATTGGTTATCTAATCAATCAGTCAATCGATTGAGCAATCAATCAATTAATCAGTCAATCAATTGAGCAATCAATCAATCAATAAGAAATTAATAGATCAATTTATACATGAAGAGATCAGTCAGTCAGTCAATCAATCAATCATTTGTCAATCAATTAGTCAATATGAAAGTCAATAAATCAATCAATATATAACTTCATCCATAAAAAGAATAATCAATCACTCAATCAATCACTCAATCACTCACTCAATCAATCACTCAATCAATCACTCACTCACTCAATCAATCAATCACTCAATCATTCAATCAATCAATCACTCAATCACTCAATCACTCAATCAATCAATCACTCATTAAATCATTAATAAAAAATCACCCCCCCCCAACCTGCGGATCATTTTGTGCCTCCTTATTTTTGATCCAAAGTTTCCCCTGGCCCTGGGGGTCTATTAGGAGGGGGTACCGGGCCGCCTTGGTGACTATCAGTCCATTCTGTATGGACAGCTCATCACTTGGTAGGCCTTGCAGGTTCCATTCACTGATCACTGTGTTGTCCACCAGCATGGATGTGATGTTCAAATCCTGGATACAAAAAAGAAAACATTTCAATAAATGTCATTTTAGAACGGGGAGGGAGGGGGGAAGGAGGGGGGGGGTTTAAAAACTTTTACTACTTTTTTAAGGGGTTAGTATATATAGATATGATATGCATGAAAGAGGAGGGAGGGACGGAAATGGGGGCAAAATTAAGTTTTTAATGGAAAACGTTTAATAAAGTAATAATATATCGGAGGAAGAACTCAGGTTAATTTTCTGTGAGGGAGGGAGGGGGCGGTAGCAGAGCTGTCCCCCATTTCTAAAAAAAGATGAAATCAAATTTAAACAGTATAAAAATCAATTGTATAAAACTAATTTAAAAACTTAGACTTAAAATAAACAAACATAACATAAATAAAACTACCGGTATAACAAGATAAAAGTTAAATAAAAAGTAGCCAAATATGACGTCATCATCGTACGTCAGAAAAAGGAATCTTGTTCTTGACCATCTCCTTCTTCCAGTTCTTGATCAGCTGATTACGGAACTCTTGGTTGAAGGGTCCCGAGTAAGAGAGGAACCCCGTGGCCAGGAGGACGTCCCCCACAAGGCGCCCTATCTGGGCCTCGAACCCCTGCATGGCGTCGGTCCATCTGACCCTCTCACCACTCAATCCGTCGATCAGCGTCGTGGCGTTGTTCATCTTACGACGACACGCATCAGCGTCATCGACGAGCGTCTATAAATAGATCATTATGACGTTATTGAGACGATGACGTCATCGACGAGAGGCTATAAAGCACAGTCTAGACAGTCTAGACAAACTATCTACTAAACACAATAGACAGTCTGTCTTGACTTTCTAAGCAGACTGTCTAGACTGTCAAGACAGTCTCTAGACTGTCAAGACAGTCTATACAATCTAGACAGTCTAGACATTCCAGACAGTCTAGACAGTCTAGACAGTTTAGACAGTCTAGAAAGTATAGACTGTCTAGACAGTCTAAACTGTCTAGACTGTCTAGACTGTCTTGACTGTCTTGACTGTCTAGACAGTCTAGACATTCTAGACTGTCTAAACATTTTAAACTCCCTAGACTTTCTAGACTCTATACAGTCTAGACTGTCTAGACTGTCTAGACTGTTTAGACTGTCTCGTTTGTCTAGGCTGTATAGACTGTATAGAATGCCTAGACTGTCCAGACAGTCTAGACAGTCTAGACAGACGAGACTGTCTAAACTGTCTAGACAGTCTAAACTGTCTAGACAGTCTAGACTGTATAGACTGTCTAGACTGTCTAGACAGTCTAGACAGTCTACTATTGTCTAGACAAACTTTCTAGTCAGTCTAGAGAGCGGATAAATATATTATTTTAAATTAAGTTTAAACTTAAGCTCAGTTAAATTAAAGTCATCAAAGTAAAACTTTAGTAAAAGTTGTGTAACTTTACTTTATTAAGTTAAACTCAGAAAAAGTTTAGTTTAGTTTAATTAATAAACAGGCCTGTTTCTCTGCCATGGCCAGGTCATACAAAGCCTGGACTGCATCCAGTTCTCTCTGCTTGTCGTCCAAGGTCGCCTGGGCCTTGTTGAGGTCCTTCATAGCGGCCTCATACCTCACCTCCTGGATAGCTAGGTTAGCCTGGATGGGGAGGAGGGGAAGTAGAAAGAGGGAAAGAGATAGAGAGAGAGAGAGAGAGAGAGAGAGAGAGAGAAAGAGTGAGAGAGAGAGAGATAGAGAGAGGGGTATTTAAATATTTCTTAGAATAAAAAATTAATGTTAAACCGCTAAGCCAAAGTTTAACCCTCAAGGCCCTCAAAAGTGTGTTATTTCTTGTGTTTGACCCTGACCTTGAGTGGAAGGACTTCCTTATTGATGGCATAGAAGTCCACCATGGCTGTTGTCCAAGAAGCCAGACCAGCAACATCACCGCAAACCCTCCTGGCTGTCTCTATGTTGTAGTCTTCCATATCTAGATAGGGCTTGAGCAGCTCCACTGACTCTTCATTGATGGTATCCTAGAGGAGAGCGAGAGAGTGAGAGAGAGAGAAAGAGAGAGAGAGAGAGTGAGAGAGAGAGAGAGACAAAGAGACATAAAGAATAAAGAGACAAAAAGACAAACAGATGCATGGAGAGACAAGCAGAGAGACATATAGAGAGACATAGAGATATAAGCAGAGCTACACAGAGCAAGAAAGAGATACACGAAGTGAGATAATAAACAAAAAATAAAAAGCAAAAAGCAAAATGTAAAAATGTCTAACCTTTGGGAAAGTAAGAAGAGCCTGAAGGAAGTTCCCCGCGGCCATGACCTTGAGGGCCTCTGACCACGAGGGCCTCTGGCAGTGCCTCTCAGGGTCAAGGGTGACGGGGTCAACCCGACGTTGAAATAGGATGAGGACACAGTCCATTATGCGCATGATTAAGTGAGGGGGGTTGGCCAGGCGACGAACTATGGCGGGGGGGGGATAAAAAATAACAGAAATTATAAGAGAGATCTTTTTAATCCTTTTTATTATGTCTTCATCTGGATGTTATCTTTTTATTTATTTTGTTCTTTTATCAAATTGTCTCCAATCAATATGAAGTTATTTCTTCACTTTATATTCTCAAGCGATCGAATGATTTGATTTAAATGTCTTACTAAAGGCAGCAGCAAGTTAACGATATAGTGAGCAGTCATGAAAATCGAACCCAGACGCGAAGAGTCTGAGTCCAGTGATCTACCACTTGACCATTTAGCTTTGACCCTCTTAAATATTGCATAAACTTTGGCTCAGACAAAATATCTTGTTTGACACAAGCCCCTCCCATTATAAGGCGTGGCCTACCAGTAGCGATGTGGGCCGGCTTAATTGTCTGTAGGGCCGCCTCTGCTTCCTCCAATGCGGGCCTCGCGGCTTCCAACTTGGCCTCGGCCTTGACCTTATCCACCTGTAAACAATTATTACAAAATTTAAATCTAAGAGCTAAATTGCTTTATTTAATAAATTTAATTATTTATAGTAAATTAATCAAAGATACTTTTTGAATAAAGTTATCAAAGTCACCTTCACAGCCTCGACCTTGAAATCATTAACCTTCAAGTATTTGACTTTCAAATCATTGACCTTCAAGTCACTGACCTTTAAATCACTGTCTTTCAAATAATTGACCTTCAAATCATTGACCTACATACCGATATTTCGTCTACAATTTTCTGGGCCTTGTCCTTGACCTTCTGGACCTGTAGTTTAATGGCCTCGGCGGCCTGGGCGCTTGAGGTCACCTCCAAGAGTACTTGGTCAGCTTTCTTCGATGCCACAGCGAGCTCTTTCTCCTTCAAGACAAGCTCTTGTGAAAGCTCATTGACCGCTGCAGTAGCTTCTATAAGCTTCTTTAAGCCTTAACATTAGAAATGAAAAGCAAGTTTTTTCATTAGTTTTTATAATTGTAAATAAAGTGGAGTGTCTGAATTACTGTTTATGAATAAAGTATTAATGCATTCTCAAATTTACAATTAACAAACAGTCAGTCATTCATTCAGTCAGTGAGTCAGTCAGTCAGTCAGTCTGTAAGTCAATCAATCAATCTTTCAATCAATCAAACAATCAATCAATCACTCAATCAATCAATCAATCACTCACTCACTCACTCACTCAATCAATCAATCAATCACTCAATCAATCAATCAATCAATCAATCAATCACTCAATCAATCAATCAATCAATCACTCATTCAATCAATCAATCAATCTATCTATCTATCAATCAATCAATCAATCACTCACTCAATCAATCAATCACTCACTCAATCAATCAATCCATCCGTCCTTCAATCAATCAAAGATACAATCATGCCACAACTAACCAGTGTCCATGCGCTCTGCCAGCTGACCAATCTCTTTGCGTTTATCATCGTAGATGTTTTTGTATCCACCAATGAAAGAGAGGTATGACTTGGGGGTCACGTGGGTCTGTCGGCGGAAACGCTGGAAATAATCCCCACAGATTTCCGCAACCATGTCCTACAGGTATAATTAGCAACCAATCAGAATAAGGAAGATATAAATAGCAACCAATAAGAACAAGGGAGATATAATATCAATCATTAAGAATTTTGCAGTTATAAATAACTAGCAATCATATCTCTGCAAACTGTATATCGTGTTTATAAATAACAACCAATCAGAACTCTAAAACCATGGCTATAAATAGCAGCCAATGAGAGAATTGAATGAGTTGAACACTGAGACTCTATAAGAAGAGCGTATATGAAGGGAATATTTACAATCAAGGCTCATTAGAGAACACTAATATTGACAACTACTTCTGAGACATCATTCTTATCATACGATAATCCAGACATTAAAATTTAGAAATCTTCTGATGCCCAATTAATGCGGCACATATTGCGAGATTTAAGCGCGTGGCTAGATGACACTTGAGCGCTACCTGAAAGACCCCCATGACTTGCACGACAGCGAGTTTGACTGACGGGGTGCAGACGACGTCATAGCCGGACAGGAAGTGATTGGAAACGGCTATGAGAGCGTCCTTGGGCCAGCGCTGAAACCAGTCCATGGTACAGCCAGAGATGAGACCGGGGAACTTGAGGGAACGGCTGCGGAACTTTTCACCTACCTGTGACAAACCAGTCATCATCATCGTCATCATCATTATTGTCTTCATTATCATCATCATTGTCATCATCATCATTGTCTTCATTATCATTGTCATCATCAATGTCATCATCATTAAAAAATAAAAAGCTTGAAATAACAAACAAAATAACGATGATAACAAATTATCAGACAGTATAAGCAAGCATATGGTTACACATACACTCAAAGAAAAGCACAGATATAAGTAAAAGGAATATTAGACATACCGGAGAGAAACAGAGAGCGACATGCAGGTTCCACTTGACCCGGGTCAGATAGTAGTCGTAGAGGTTTTCATTGGTCGGGGGCCGACGGGGGAACTCTTTCTTCATGACAGGGACCAACTCTTGTAAGATTTCATCCATTTCATCTCTTGCAAACAGGTTCGACACCTGGTGAATTAAATAGAAAATAAATTATAACAAGGACATCTGGCAAATAAAACAGAAAATAAATTATATCAAGGATATCTGGTGAATTAAATAAAAAATAAATTATAACAAAGACATCTGACGAATGAAATAGAAATTAAACTATAACAAGGACATCTGGTGAATGAAATAGAAAATAGAGTACAGCAAAAACAATGAATGAAAGAACAACATATGAATAAAAGAATGAACAAATGAATGAATAAATAAACAAATAAAGCAAACTGATCAATGAGGGTGGGAGAGAGGGAGGGAATAGAGATGGAGGAAGGGAGAGAGGGAGGAAGAGAGGGAAAGTACCAACCTCCCCAGAACTAAGTACATTATTCATGTACTCAAGGAAAGCCTCATCTTTGATCTCATTGTCTGTGAAGATGAAGGTGATGCCCTTGCCTTCAAGTCCAGACGTACGATACAGGACCTTGAGGTCTTCCATCAAATTACTGACATTGTACGATCTGTCATCAAAACAGTCAGCATTAAACACACTTTTTACCGCCACTTTAATGTCACATCAGCACAAAATTTATTTAATATCATATTGTGAACAGGTCTGTAGAAACTAAGTGATGAGTGCAGTAAATATTATTATTTGAGAATATTGAATCATGAATATGAAGTTGCTCAGAAAAGAAGCCTACATAAATGTAGCTAAAAACATTTTTTCCTCTGCAAAAAAGTTTAGGTTTCAAAAAAATTGTTTGTTTAAGACACTCGTTATTCATGTCCCCCCTCCCATAAAATTTATAAATTCATAAAAATCATATACATAAGAAGTGAACAAATCTACTTGACCTTGTTAATGTTATCTGGAATGTCTTATACCCAGCTATAAATGAAGCCAGACGGGTGAGGGACTGCTTCCCCGACCCCCCCACCCCCACCAGCAGAGCGTGACCCTTGGGGGTCCTAACTATCCTTGAAATCTTGACCAAATGGGTCATAGCATCCTCAAAAAACACTAGGTCCATTTTAGCACCCCTAATGGCTTCATTTAGCTGACCCTGAAACATGATTAGACGATCTGACAGCTGAGAGAAGTCTCTGATTGGTTCGTAGATCTTGGGCGTGTCCAATAGGGCGTCATCAGCCTCCTCGCCTGTGGTAACAGCCAATCAAATTCAAGCAATTTTTGATTAATAGTAATAAATTAATCAAATCTGCATGCAGTTGTAATGTTATTAGTAATTAGATGAATTATAAACAAATATTTGAACAAAACTTTGTTACCGGTAGCCTCGGGTGCGTCCCTTAGGAAGTCTACAAAGTAGGGCTCCTCAGTCATCTCCCCCGCCGCCAGGGGGCCACATTCCTCCTCAGCAACCTGGGGGGGGGTCAAAATAAGATCTAAAGTTATTTAATCCGAAGACATTTGGTCCAAAGACATTTATTTGGTCTTCATACATTTTGTCAACTATTGAATTAGAGTTATGATCAGGTATAGAGTTAGGATTAGAGCAAAGGTTAAAGTTAGGGGTAGCACTACAATTAGGGTTAAGGATAGGGCAGACCAAATGTCGGTAAATCAAATGTTTCTAGATATTTATTGAGGAACCTTATTTATTTAATAAAAACATAAATGAATAAAGAACAGAAATTTAGAGCCACCTCTCGCAGTGTTTTTCCAAACCAGTCCTTGTCACTTTGTGTCGTAAATCTGTCACAGATGACACGGTAGCATTCGTGCTTCCACAGTGACATCACTGACTTGGTGTCATTTATGACGTCAGCGATTGACACCAGCATGCCCTGTGACAACAAGCAACAAAATGACACGAGTTGTAGAAGAACGAAAGAAATGACATAAAATGTCATTAATTTCAGTGATATTATACCGTGTGATGTCATTTTGTGATACGCAAAATTAATTAATTCTTACCCCAAACCCTAATCATAACCCTAACCCTAACTTACTGCATTAAATAACAAAATCACTCTAGTATTGAATTCACTTAATTGATTAACTCAATAAATAATTTAATCAGTTAATTTATTAATAATATATTTATTGCCTTCTTATTTACTAAAAATTAAATTTATTTATTAAATTGTTCACAAAGTGAGACCTGCCAGATTCTACTGAGGTCTCTCAGATTAAAGACGTAGTGGAACTTGGCGGGGGTGGGCAGCATCTTGACCTTGACCTTCTGCCAGAGTTTACGCGTGGCTGGCACCAGTCTATCGATCAGCTGAGTCACTTCATCCGTAAAATTACGCTCCTGGAAACAGATTACAGAAAGAAATGAAGTTGATTACAGATTAAATATGAAAAATGTTAATTACAGATTAAATAATTACAGATTAAATATAGATTCTTAATTTAATATTAAACAAATTTATATTAAATTTACGCAATTTAATTAATGGATCATTATAGAGTATTAATACTATATAATGCAACTATAGAAAATAAATACTCGTTAGTAATACAAAATTCCCACCACACCCCCTCCCACTCCCACTCCCCACCTCCCTTCTCCTCCTCCTTCCCCTTCCCTTTCCTCCTCCTCCACCTTCTTTTTCTTCTTCTTCTTACAATTATTATTCTTAATTAATAATTATCATTGTAATAATATTTTACAAATTTCACTGCAGTAAATATAAAATCTCTCACCCTCCACTTACCGCTATAAAGTACCCCCCTCCTATCGTTCTAAAAACTTTATCAATGGACGCGTTAGACGGAAGGGTGCAGTTAAAAATATTGAAATGTCTCTTGAGACGCTGCGGTATATCGTTGCGCCCCCCTCCCGGGTGAATCATTGCCCCCATCATTTGAATGTCAACCAAATTCGTAAATTCTCCGGGTTTTTCCAAATTGTAAAACCCATTCGCTTCCATCATCTGTCTTGTGATTTCATTGGTTACCTAAAATAGAAGAAATTGTTTTATTTTGAGTTTAATTCAAATTTAATATCGAGTAATAACCAAGTAGCTTGTACATATAACAAATAAACTGATCGAATAAAGATAACAAATAACAAATAAACTGATTGAATAAAAATAACAAATAACAAATAGTAATCCTATTTGAAAGCTCGTAAAATATGAGCTGATATTTTTTCTGTTGCATCGTGAAATAATTATTTTGTCAAAGAATTGCAAAAAAAGTTACCCACCTGATCCCCCCACTCATTTATAACGGGCATATTGATGTCATCAACAAAAACGGTCATTTTTTTACCAGCGGGGGGGCCGTATGTAGTCCCCATCCTTTTATCTACGTAACTTTCTATCGTTCGCTAAAAAACACAGCGGTATAAATTAATGTTGAGAATAACTAGTCATTAATAGAACATTTAATACTGTATTTAAAACTGATATTAAAACTCAATTTAAAACTCAGTTTAAGGCTGAATTTAAAACTCAATTTAAAACTCAATTTAAGGCTGAATTTAAAACTCAATTTAAAACTCAATTTAA
>JAQIXG010001230.1:0-23459 GCA_034700105.1 Oconnorella tubifera
CCCTCTCTCTCTCTCTCTCTCTGTTTCCTTGTCACAATATTTAAGCCTATCTCTTCTATATAATCTGAGGGGCGTGGTCTAATTATCTTCTAGGAACGCGTGGGGCGGAGACTAGCTTCACATGATAAACTGTTTCTGCTAGCCAGGTAATTTTCCAATCTGCAAACTTAATGTGCATGAAAATTTTGCCATTTTAACTATCATTTATTTCATTGTATTTATAAGTTATCTTGTAAATACATTCAAATAAATCAAAGTTAAAGCATTCATTGTTTATTTATATATCCAGTGCGAAGTAAGCTATTATCGTAAAAGTTACACTGTTTCGAACCGTAGCTCAAACATTGAAAAAAAACCAGAATATTACTGATTAAATTCGCTTAAAAGTGTATCTAAAGCGCTGCACTAAAAGGTTAAAATGTTGAAATTAGAATTATCTAGCAGAACTAAATCAGCAAATATCTTGAATTAACCAGGATATTTGCTCTCTTTTTAGAAGTGTACAGCCAAGTTAATTTAATTAAGAAAGCAACGTGGAAACACTTCTGGGATGTCTGATGACATAATCCTTGGTTATGAGCCTGGGAGTAAATAATCGATGAATGATTTGAGACGATTAAAAACTTCTTAGAAGGGGAGGGGGAGAGTGTCATTATATGATGGTCTGACATGCTTGTTTGACTCGTGTACCTCATAACTAATGAGTGTCATTGATGCATAGTTCAATACTCAAATCAGAGTCTCGAGATTGTATAAGAAACAGTTACGAAAAGTGCATACATTGTTTCATCGATAGATTGTGCAATTAATTAAATAATAAATACAATATTTTAATAATATTTGTAGGTTAAAACTTATTAAGTTTTTAAATGTAACTCGAGATAAGTATACTGTAAAGACTGAAACAACTTCTTAAGTATACTGAATACACTGTGTCAAATATGAATGATAACTGTTTTATAAATATAGTATACTGTTATTCATCTTATAGTTTAGAATATACAGATTTTTAAATTAGAAGTATTTGTAGATGTATGTCTACAATAATTTTGTTTTTTAAAACCTTCAATTGCAGTAGTTTCCAAATAAGTTACAAGTAGCATCATTGTTAGATGGATCTCTTTCAGAAGACTACCATTGTATGGAAACAGCCGAAGATTAAAGCTCTGCATTGCTACAAGAACAGAAATAATGCACTGAGAAAAGACAAGCAAGGATTGCAGTGTTATCAAAAAATATCAAGTATGATAATTCAGATATAATTAATATTTTATATTCAATTATGATATATATGTTTTATTTTGTTGAATGTTTAATTATGTAAAAGTTCCATCAAACCTCTTTCAAAAAAATGTATTCAACATCTCTTAAGAGATGCATTTGATGGACTTTAATTGTTGCAGGCTTTTCAATCAGGATTTGATTTTGCTATAGAATTTTATTATTTTTGTTAAAGAAAATACCGGAATTAATAGATTTTGCATATAATCAAAGTTTAAGCAGATGGTTTATGCGATATCTATAATATGACACCATGCTGTGATATTTGATGTGCATTATTATTCTTACTGACAAAGATTATCATCGCTTGATCGTTTTATTGATATAGTCATGGACAGTTAAGTTAAGGGTCAAATCTTCAAATTTTCAACTTCACAATCGCCCTCTGCATCCTTTAGCAATTGACAAAAATAAAAGTGATGCTGCCAAATATTTATTGCCTATTATTCTAAATGGTTTTGATGGAAAATTAGAATGATAAGACGTTTTAAATAATAGAATGCCGATAGCAATGCTAATAAGCATCGGCAATATAATAGAAATAATACTTGTAATAATAATCGAATAAATTCTTAATATTTACAAGTTTTAAAAGAGGGATAATTGCAATGGTTCACTCTCATGCACTGCGGACAATGAACAAGCGATTTTTGCCGTATTTTAGGATTATAACCAAATTTGGGTTACAATTTTTTTAGCTAAAATAATAACCTTAACTAACTCTTCTTGTTTGAAATAGCTTATTATAGTTACAAATAAATGACTGAACGAACTGGAAATAATTTTAAATGACAATAAAATTAATTACTAATAAAAAGAATTTGTTATAAATACCTAGAATTGACCAGAATTTTGCTATAAAAAATCCATATTGCGAAAGTTATATAAACATAACGGTATACCGCTATGTTTATATGTAACTTTCGCAATATGAATTTTTTAGCTACGACCATTTTTACATCTAATTCAATTTGAATACTGCTTTCATTACATGCATATTTCACTGCAATTATGATTTGTTATATTCTTTTATAAATTTTATAAGTCTATTTTAGCTAATGCATCATTAGTTACAATAACTAACAATGTATTTATAAGTCAATGCTTTATTCAACGCAGGAAAAATATATGAAAGCGTTCTGTCAAACATTTGTACGAAAAATTTAAGTATATATCAGTAATTATAGCCTTGTTAAGTTCTATACTTAGTCTTGTTTAGCATTGTGCCTCAAAATTATAGACATACTTGAATAGCAAATCGTTTTAAATCCATATTATTGTTAGACATATAAATGCATAACAATAGCAATCTCATTGAGTGCTTTCTAATCAATAAATTTAACATAAAATAATTATAGATCAAGTAGTCATTAAAGGTCACATATTTTCAAACATAACTCCTCTTTTTATTGAGATTCCCCCAAACGCTTTATTAACCATTCGATAAAAATCAGTCCAACTTTCATCGATGACTTGTTATTATTATAATCGTACGTGGCGATAATAGTCGTCTAATTACTCGACGCTTTTGGGGCTAATTTATTCATCAGCACCTGCTAATTTCACTCATCATCTGTCGTATAGTCAAACTGCAATAATGTCAACGACGATTTTTTCCTATTGAATCTATCCTGACTATTAATGAAACTTTCTTACAGGTCAAATCGACGAGCGAGTCGCATCAATGGGACATTACTTAGACATGAAGTAAGTTATTGTTCCCTCTGAAGACGAGGGTTGTGACCGAGTAGTCACCTCGGGGCGCCAAGGAAGCTGCGGTTGCGCGGTTCGACGCATCGGTAATGCCCCTTTCTCTCTCTGGTTGATAAATCCGCAGTGATTATAATATTTGCACGCGGTATAACGACTTTGATGATTTCTACCGTATGTTGTTTACAGTGATAATAACGAAGCTTTCGCTTGAAGTCGTTTGTGATCAACGGTGCATTTCTTATGATCCATATTAGGGGTCGATGATGTTAAAGACGATAAGTTCTGAACAGAAAAATGGAGAGAACTGGATAATAACCTAATACGGTTAATCGATTACGAGGAAAACAATTTATTTATATGTAAAGAGAGGGAGTGCGATACTTATTACTAGCAATGATGTGCTCATGGTGTCAAATTAAACCATACTGGTGAAATTAACTTTCTGATTCTGAAAGAACACAAGAAAAGTTTGTGACATAATCATGACTTTCGCTGCGTAATTACGTTCAGACGACATATGTTATAGTTCTGAGAGGGTAAAATATTTAAATTGAACGATGCGAGAGAATACGAGGAAATAATTAGTGATAATTATTAGCGATTAAATAGATACAGTGTATACGAATAGCTAAATTGTTAGTCATCAATAGTGAATATAAGTTTAAAATTATTAAATATGTGTCCAAATAGTGTTTTGTAGATTTATAATTTATAATAATTAAAAAAATTCGTAACAATAAATATTTACAACAAGTACGAAAGTTAGTCGACAGTATGAAACTATATACAGGCCTATGAAGCATATACACGATTAAAATTTTAATTTTAATCGTGTATATTAAAATTTTAATTATAAATATTTGCTTTACAATAGATTTATTTTTAAACATTAATTATGCATACTATAGATATGCAGGCTATTATTCATTTTGTGTAGAAATATTATTTAGGCTATATGTCTACTAAATATTTAATAAAACAAGTCGCTGAATACCCTATATTTTTTTTGGTTATAACACTTCTGTTAGTGTATAATGTATATCTCAATTGCATCGTATTATTAACCACTGTATTTATTTAAGATAAATCGAATGAAAACGATTCATTTATTTATTCGAAACGTTAACCACCATGCTGTGAAGCCCAGTCTCATCTATCAATGTCATCTATCAGATTGCAATCCACGGCACGCGTTGATATCTTTATTATAACACTAAAAAGTTTCTGTTTTTAAGTTGATCGGATGTAATTTAGAAAGGTTCCCATACCATTCATACCAATAAATAAAGTATTGGAATGCAATGGAATGCATAATTGTATAAAGTAAAAAGTGGCTTTTGTAATTTAGTATTGCCTGATTTATAAGCTTATTTATGGCTGCAGTTTATAGAGCTCACTCGCGATATAAGTATACTAAAGTATAGTGAAATATAGTAATTTAGTTACTTTAGCGTAATTAAAGCAAATGAAATTAGTTTAATTTATTTTATAGTAGTATCAACAAAAATAATTAAAAAAATTGTTTCTGAAACGTTTTATAACGGATGCAAACAGCTAATTTATTCGTTCATTCGTCAAAATCCTTCCAAAAATATTTACTATGAAATTATAATTTTAACTGTCAGTTGAGGTGAAATTACGTAAACTGTTGACACTTTCATTTCAAGTTACACAAAATTATTCTTAAATTAAGTTTGATAGCACGTAACATTTTACTTCTAACTGAATAGATCATTTATAACCATTCATTCGATGCGAAAAATGTTCCAATTTACCAAAAAACCATATCGGATACTTTATAGAGGATACGTGGGCGTCATATAGGGCGGTGGCTTCATTGGCAAATCAATTCTGTTAGTTGTTAAGATGAAAAACATCCATCTTTATCAAGCCTCAGGGCTACTGGGCTGACTAATGCTTCACTAGCCGCCAATGATACTTTGTGTTCTGCGGCTATCCTAGCGTGGCGGCCAAACTTTGCGGCCGCAGAGCAAAAAGTATGAATGTGTGCGAAATCACTGGGTCTGAATTGACACGGGAAGGTATTGGTCGGGCGCTGAGGCATTTAGTCGGTGATCAACCGGTGTTATTAATAGTGTTATTACTATATTACGGTTTTTTATGTAGTGGTAGTAGCGGCGGGGTATAAATAGCGAATCTAAACATCCTAGACTTTCAGTATAGTGGTGAATTTTTGGTTTCAGTTATTTATTACTTGAGTTAATTAATATTATATAATATATCTATAATCTATAATGTAAATATAATATATTTTAAAAATATGATACGCTTGGTTGTTTTTATAATGATGATAACAAAAAGTTTTGATCTTTTTATTATCTAAATAAGTTAGCCTTATTATATAATTGAATTAAAATACTGATTTCTACTAACTAATATTTTGTAAAATATTGTATTATTTTCTGCATATTTGATATGTTATAAATTTTAATTTAAGCTCAGTTTAGAATATTCATGTTTTATTTACACTGTGTAGGCCTATAATAATTTTACAAAAGTGTATAATGTAATTGCATACCTTTTTTCGGGTTAGTTTTACTATATATTAGGTTAAATAAAATAAACCTTAACTGAATATCAGCATCAAGATTTCATTAACTAAATTTACACTAAAAACTAATTCTAACTCTCCACTTTTTAGCTCTTTTAACTTTAAAATTCACGCTTTACAGAATCTACTAAATCCGGAGACTTGGCTATGAAGTACGCCTGTTCCCCCGTCAGTTCAACCTCACTCGGACCCCCTGCCTCCCTCCCTGATATCCTCCAAGGCGAACGCACCCTCGAGCGGGCCATCCACCATGACCGCCATCACGGCGATCTTATCCGAACCGGAAGTCCAAACGTTATCTGCTCGGCACTTCCGGTTCACTGGAGATCGAATAAGTCCCTTCCGGTGACGTTCAGGGTGGTGGCGTTGGGGGAGGTTAGGGACGGGACTAAGGTGACGGTATCGGCGGGGAACGATGAGAATTTTTGCGGCGAGCTGCGGAACGCTGTGGCTTATATGAGTAACGGAGTGGCGAGGTTCACGGATCTTCGATTTGTTGGAAAGAGCGGGAGAGGTAGGAACTTTAGTTTTTGGTCTCATTTTGGGAATGTAGAAAAGTAGCTTAAGTGGATACTTGAAGGTTCCCGATAGCACGTTGACATTGTTTAACTGAATTTGTTCAGTTGCAGCTAAGAAATTGCTGTTGGGATTTTTTTATTTGTGGCCGAGTGTTAAGTATACTTTGAACAGCTGAATTTCAGATTGAGTATACTTTGTGTGAGTCGTAATTTAAAAGTGTTTATATAAGTAAAATAAATAAGTGAACGACTTTGATGAAAAATGGAATGATTATAATAATTATATAGAAAATTTGGTGAGAGATGGAGAAAACTTGTGTACGGGGTTTATTTCATGAATTTTACCCTGTATATATAATTTTAATCGGTATATATAATTTTACCCTGTATATATAATTTTAATCGGTATATATAATTTTAACCTGTATATTACATATATACTAGGAATATGCAATGCATAATCCTGTTTGATCCAATCAGAGTCTCAGATTGACCCTGTCAATGAACATCGCAAGGCTTGATAATGTTAAAATTATTACAAAGTTACATAATTACTTATTATTCTAGGACTGCCTAGTAATATAATTCACTATTGATGATGTTGCCAGAAAAAATTAATAATAAGAAGAGATGCAAGAGTTTACTAAATTTACCATCCTATGGGAATCAAAATTTTCATCAGGGGGGTCTCCCTCTTTCCACCCAGTACCGGGGCCCGTTACCCCTCACCGACTAATTCTCTCAATATCACTGAGAATGAGATAACAAAGTATTGCTTGCAGAAAGACTGATAATGTTTACTTGAATGTTATGTTAAGAAAAAAAAGTTCATGAGTAATAATGTCTGTCGGTTGCATAAGCTTATACCAGGGCAGAATTTGAATCTACGGAAATAAGCGGCGCAATCATGTTAATATATTGAGAGGGAGCAAGTTTGAAAATAATGAAAAGATATTTGAATTATGAGATATCGAGAGTATGAGTTATGACAATATATTTTATTAAAGTATATCTGTAACAACTTTTGATCACAGCTATTCACAACAATATTATAATATAGCATTAAATTATATACAATATTTAATCTTACATCGACTATAAACTATATAGTATATAAAACTATAGTGTATATAAATTGAAAAATATATTCAAAAGTTAACTTCTACTGCTTATATTTTAATTTATATTTAAACAAATATAGACCCTAATTTAAGTTCTCTAAATAAAAAACTTATGATCTTTAACTTTACGATCAATGATTTCATTTTCATATTTCTAAAAGTTTCTTTATAAGTAATATTAAATTTAAAATGAAATTGTGGAAAGTAAAAGTTTGGGGAGGGTCCCGATCCCGTCCCTCACCCCTACCCAAGAAACCGTACCAGGGACTCTGTTGATGACTCATCTCTATCGATGAAAATAGCTGAATAAAAGTTGAATAACACTAATATTCTCTTCGGTCTTTCTGACTCATGTTTAGACGAGTTTCTCATTGATTACTAAACCGCAAACAAATTATCTTTAATTTATTAAATTATCTAAACTCTCATTAAATATGGAGTTTTATTCTTATGGATTTTCAGTGAATGAAAAAATAGAGGGGGGGGGGGGCTGATAAACTTGAAGACCCTATATTCTTTTTCTTGTTTATTCTTTGATAGTATAAGAACAGACCAAGTTTTCCGGTTTTTTATGTCTGAAGTTTTTATGATCGTTTAAATTAGAAATGGTATTTGCCCCTCCTCATCCCATTCCCCCTCACCATACCGGAATAGGTTTCTATGTTCATACGTTTGTGTATATATATAAACATACAAATTCCTATATATTTGTAGATAATAATATACAATCGTTTTTAGTTAATTATTAATTATGAATGTAGTAGCACAGTTAATAGGCCTATTATGCGAGTCGCATTGATGACATTTATAAAGAATTAATGCGAATATCATTTACTTTTCTTCACAGGAAAGAGTTTTACATTGACGATATGCCTTGGGACGAGCCCCATACAAATAGCCACATATCTGAAGGCAATCAAAGTTACAGTCGATGGGCCCAGAGAACCAAGATTCAAATCCAGTAAGTTAGTTATATAACTTAAAATTTCTGAATATTATAAAACACATAGAATACATTGTAAGTTGTATATGTCCATCTATTAGTTGTATGTGTTCATGTATATTCAGAATAATATAAGATGTCAAACATCATCTTATCATTAAATTACGCTCAGAGTTATTAAGCACTTGCCTATTCATTCTTGCTTATTCAGTTCAGAAATAACACAAAAGTGACACCATATGTTGTTGCATCTTAAAGTATACTAAATCTCTATAGCCCACACAGTGTAGGCCTACTACTATAGTATACACACAAGTATATGAGCGCATCAGATAAGCATAAACAGAATCACACTTACAAGAGCATGTCTTTTAATTACTGCCTCCATTAGCAGTCATACTATGTCAAAGGTCATGACAGAAGAGATGACCTGACCCAGTAAAGACAGCGCATGAGTCGCATTCCCCCACTTCCGTTTGGTGTTAGTTTACCGCCCACGCGTTGAACGTAAAACAGTTAAATGATAGCTAACTTGCTGACATTCAGTAAGAAATCTGGTGAAACTGTAACTTTACTACATAGCAGCTTCAGTGACATATTCAGTTACAGGAGTCATTTTGTGTTAAAAATGACTTTGATTCTATAGTCTGTTCTAACTACCAGATTCTCTTCTCACATTGTCACACGAAACATTTTATTGTAATAATAATAAGTTTTTATAACATAGCAGTAGCACACGTAGAATTGTTATTCATACAATTATTTTACATACTCCATGCAAGATCTATTATAGACTATGTTTTAAATGCCACAAATTATTGAAATTAAGAACAAATTCTGAGATCAAATCACAATCGCTAACTCACTGATTAAACTATCGTTCTGTAAGTCTATTATTATCGCTCATTATTAACCCTCTTAACGCTAAACCTTTCATTATTAACTCTGTTAGGTTGTTAACCCTCCAACGTCCACTGTTTTATTATACCGCCCACGCGTTCAAGTCTTTAAAACTCGATTCGTTTTAAATTAAGCTGAATCGTCTTTATTGACCACCACGTCTTGTGGAAATTAGACACTCGGTGATCTTTTATGTGACCTATGAAAAATGAATTGAAATTTTAATTGTAGAGTCACTTAACTATATATTTTTCATCTACTGTATACGCGAGGATGTTCACTGTACTAATGCATTGGACCCATTGGACGTTAAATATATTATATTTTGTAAGCAGAGTCAAAAAACTGCACTGAAATAATGTTCAATTCTATTTATTAGAGATCATATTTTATAAATTGAAATGTGTTATAAAATGTGGAGACATTAGATCGTTAATATGTATAATAAGATTATATGTAAATTGTAATTTAGATAGTCTTTACATTATTTACATACTTAAATTAGTAAGCAAAGTATGTATGTAAGCTATCTAGTTAGTTAATTAGTCAGTCAGTCATACAGCCAGATTATTCAGATAGTAAATCTTCAGTCAGTTAGCTAGAGAGTTAATATACTTTTATAATTAATAACTTATATAATGTGTACATTTTAGGAATGGATTCCGTGATGGATCGCCATGCATACCGCTCCGGAAGGCGATGCATGTTTGGAGGAAAGGTTGGAGGAAAGGGAGCGTACGACCTCATAGCCTGGCCGTCACAATTGTCAGAAAGGATGATGACGCAGAGCATGACGTCATTAAAAACTCACTATGACATCAGTCCGATAGAGAAATTAGGCGAGCAAAAAATTGGCTTCACGAATTCAAATGGTATTGTGATTTTCAATGTGATTTTTGAGTAAATTAATAATTTATGTGGTAGATTTTTTAATTTAATAAATGAAGCTGGTAACTTTTGTAAGCTGCTTAGAACGTAATTATAGACAAGGTAACTTTGTTCAAGAATCTGAGTATATGTTTATTACATCAAATAATCTATAATTATGTTATTCTCAATATACTATTGCATTCATTTATCGTCTATATATCCTAGTACATTTTTAATTTCAGATGATTCCAAATCTACGAAAATCAGAAGAAATATATCGGAGAGAAACAGAAGCATTCCATATCAGATAAATAATTCACCATTAACTGATGGTCTACTTAATAATCACAGTTCTGCCTTTTCTATTCTACAACACAACTTTCCAAAAATAAAAGATTTACAAAGGAATCTAGATCATTCCTCACTGGATTTTAAATACAACAATGAAGAGAAATTATTGATGGGCATTACACGATATGATTCTATGTTGTCTCGGGCATCTTTAACAAAAGGGCAGCATTCGGAAAGCATTGACAGCTCGCGAGGAGAAATTAGACACAAAAATAGAGCGGAAACACAATTAGAATGCAAGACAGAAATCAGTGGTATTAAGAATCTGCTTCATAACGAATCATTTCAAACATCAAAGTCTTTATTAAGTAGCAATTCAGTAGCTTCATTTTCATTTCCAGTTTTGAATCATTCATCGAGTTGCTCAAATTCAGTAAACATCGGTGAGATATCAGAAACAAAGGTAAATATCCCTGAAATGTCAAATCTTCATAAATTAGGTCATCTTCCTAAGTCTGATATTCTTGTTCAAAACACAATCAAGCATAATGTAGAGGTTCTTAGTGGATATCCTACCACACATCCTTTATTCTCACCTTTCAATATCCTCGGATCACTTTATCCAGGATCAATTCATTCACAAGTGTTCACTGGAACTTTGAGCTCTCACTCGTCCGCATTTCATCCAATTAGAACACTACGAAACAGTCTACCAGATCTTGGGAGATCGACGAGTTCTTTTGCTGAGAAATCCTTCGATGACAATCTATTATCAAGTCATCTTCGATATTTTGAGGATTTTCAAGCCAGAGAATTAGCTCTGACATCACCATTAACTTTAGCGAGTGAGCAGTTAATGAAATCAGGAATTACCTCATATGAAAAATTACTGAAAGAGAGAAGTTTAGAAGATATGGAGAGAAATCGTAAAATGAGAACTGGAAATAAAAACTATTTGAATTCCACTTCCGGAAAAGGATATGTTTGGCGGCCGTATTAGAAATGTGAAAATTGTAATGTAATTTATCCAAGTGACTCTTATTGATATATCAATCGAAAAATGGAAAATTTGGTGCTGAAAATATGTGGCACCTTTATTGTAATGATTTCTTAAAATCGTGTCGAGTGTTAAAATTATAATGATCAAAATAATTTTTATCACATTTTGTATCATTGATGTGATAAAAAATCATATCAAACACACCGTAAAATATAACGGTACACTAGGAATTTTGATATTTTTGTAGCAATATAACCTACCTAAAAACTGATTTGAACACATTGGGAGTTGAATCGGTCCACCTTTCATAATCTACACTGTATATATACCAAGTATAAAAATAATTTGTGAATTTATTGAATAATATATCAAACTGGCATTATAGAATTATAATTGTACGAAGCAATTTACTGTGGATACATTTTTTATACTGTTTCTTTCTTTAATGTAGGTTTAAAAGCAGTTCTATGATATTTGTGAATTCTAGCATTTCATATCAGTATTTAGAAAGCAGTATTCTAGAGATAAGTTTTAAGTGTAATTGAAGCTAGATTTCATCACATTTATTTTAAACGAATGCTCGTATTTAAGCCAGTGTTTTTCATAAAATAATGAAAATTATTTCTCGTGTTTTTTGTAAAATTAATTATATACCAAACTTAGTATTTCTTTTACTTTTAACATTCAAGACGTACTCGTAGACCCAATAACTTTAAAAATAAATAATTGATTATTCATTGACTATATTCTATCCATAGTTTAGTAAGCAGCTCGTTTTTTTGCCCTAGTTTAGTTTTATCTTTAAATGAAACTAAACAATTATAGTAATAATTTACGTGGCGCTATTAACACAGCGAATATACATCACACTAAATAAATATATATGTAGCTAAACAATACAGTAGATTATCGCACTTGCAGTAGAAATTTTAATTAATCAAATAATCTCTGATGTAGCTTATATTTTATATAGTATAATGATTTTTTCAAGTATCGTAACATTAGTGTGCCTACCATATACACATTTCAATCAAAATGAAAAAATCTACGACTTAAAATAGTAATATTGTTTAATAATGTAGACAACAATTGGCTAAGTCTGACACATTGAAAAGGCAAATAAAAAACTTTACTTCTAGTTAATAATAATAAAAGTAGAGTTAATAAATTTAGTTTTAACACAAAAATGACAAGATATAGGCCTAGTCTTCCTAATTATTCAATTATAATTTAATCAGTGGCGTAGCGAGGGTTTATGGCGCCCGGGGCGAAAATAATAATGTGGCCCCCCCCCCCCCACCACAATCGGAGGACTTTCTCTCCTTTTGAACCAGTTATGATGACGTGGTTTGAGATAGCATGCATGAAGGTTTGCGGTATTATCGACTACGACAAGATCTCAATCAAAAAAGCAGTTTTGAACAATTGTTGCCAGATCATAAGCAAAATCTTTTTCAATGAGGAAAATAATGGTAAAACAGAAATTGTTTTAGTTTTCACTTATTGTAGGCCTATGCTTTCAAATGAAATTGACAACTAAAAAGAATTATTAGTTAGAAAACGTTACGATATATAGAAAACATTATAGAAAACATTACGATATATAAAAATGTAAAAATTAAATATTGATATTAAAATTTGAAAATAAACATGCCACATTTATTCAATCCAAACAATATCAGGCCATAAATCAATTTCGTTATAATAAACTAATAATTATTATTATATTATATACAAGCAGTGAGAAAGAAAACATTAGAACATAGGAAATTCAAATTTACAAAAGATTTTGTAATCCTTGCTTTACTGATGCAAATTGATTAAAATACTCAAAATTCTAGCACAAAATTACAAGAATAAGAAAAAATGTCGTTAGTATGCACTTTTATGCTGCGAGTTTATGGTTGTATGTTTCGAAATTGGAGTATATATGGCCTTATCTAAGCACTCCCAAAATAAAAAACTTGTACATCAAGTTACATTAAGCTATACTATAACTTTCGCTAATAGCTTTTAGACTAGCAGTCATTAGTTTAGCGTAATAATTAATAATATTCGATGAAAATAAAATGCGAATGCTAATTTTCTGGTTGGACGTATGTAACTGTATTCGCTAACGCCTGAGAGACACTCGGCCTCTTTCGTTGCCCGTTGATGAAATTGGATCTCTGATTTTTGATATCAGCGAGTTATCAAAATCTACTTTTCAAAAAAACATAGGCCAGATAAATTATCTAAAATAATCCACACGAAGTATTGAAATGAGTGGTTGTAGAATTATGGAAAGAAATTAGACATCAAACATAAAACGTTACTTATACTTTGCAACATTGGTCATGTGGTATCCAACTTTTGGCGCTCCCCCGGCGCCCACAGAGACCGGCGCCCGGGGCGGCCGCCCCCCCCCCCGTCCCCCCCCCCTCGCTACGCCACTGAATTTAATCAGACGAGTTGTAATAATTTTTGTACAATCTTTGAACACATACGGTATCGTACGAAAGGGTGATGTTTGGGGGTTAAAACTCCCAGAACTCCCGAATTTTTACAAAATAAGAAATATAGCAAAATAAGCAAAGGATGAATAATTTACATGCTCTTTGCAAAGACTTGTTTTGGCGTTTTAAACAACATTTTGGTTTTTTCAATTTTTTCTATAAAAAGTATTAATAAATTACTTTAAAACGTAAATTATTTAAACAGATTAGCGAACAAAATGTCGAAGCTGGAGTGATGGAAGGGGGCATATAAATTTTTTTATGGTGATCGTAATCGGATAGTCACGCCACTGAGAGTTCAATAGAACATTCGGTATTTGATTTTAAAAGATTAAATGAGATACAGAGAATGAAATATAATTTTATAATGACATATTAGGCTTACCGAAGGTGTATGTGAATGTGATCAGTAACAATTATAGTGTATCCGCGTTTGATGCTTAAAATTGATATTAGTATCGATGTGTTGATAGATGCTCAATATACACAAAAATATCATGTGTTGAATTTGACTGCAAAAAATAAATATCATACAATATTATATCAAAATTAAAATAACACAATATACAGATGATTTAGTACCATATCTGACGATTTCAATCGTTTGCGTATTCAGATTAGGGTGGAATTAAGGTTAGGGTAAATTATCTGTATTGGCTGTAACTCGCTTATCAACTTTTTTCTAATTTATCAACACAATTCCAGAAATTAATAATAGCTTACGACTCACTGTTATTAAATAAGTTAGAGATGATTGGTTAGCTAAAGTTAGCGTAGCTTTGACAGCAGAGTAGATATTTACTTATGTATAGAATCGTGCTGTGATAAAAATATAATTTAATTTTAATTTTTTTGTATTTTTATTAATTTCAGTATTTTATGGACGACCTAATTTCTAATCCAGAATACTAGGGGGGTAAGTTATTTTATTTAAAGTTATAATAAATTTTCTGAAGGACAAATAATGTAAATTTAGTCACTTGTAAACTTTTGTAAAACAGCTGATTTAATAAAATCGAGCACAGGAATTTCGCCTACGAGGAAACTCGCCTACTGAAAACTCGCCTACTGAAAACTCGCCTACTGAAAACTCGCCTACTGAAAACTCGCCTACACGGAAACTCTAAAAGAAAGCTTTAGTCCTATATTATAAGAGCGAAGTCAATTCACATACTAGTGATCTCAACTACTCAGAAACTCGCTTACTGGAAAATAGTGTATATTTTAAGAAATTAACATTTGAAACTGTATAATTTTGATTAATATATTTCAGAAACTGATACTGTTATTACGAAAGTTCTAAACTTACAATTGTAATGATTGAATCAAAGTTTTATAAATAAGTAAGGTTGATATTTTCAAAATAAAACTGTAAAAAATTTCAATTAGTTAAGTTTCCTGAAGGCGATATTTCTAGTAGGCGAGTTTATATTTAAGAAAATTTGTATTTCAGAGTTTTTTAGTAAGCGAGTTGATTCATATCTTATCTATGTAGGTCTGTAGTACAAAAATATTTATTTTTCAGTGTTTGCTTCCATTTGTACATATTGTATGTATAGTTTTTTTATTTATATGATAGATTTTTTATGCAAGAGAATATATGTATTCCAATAACTTATTAATTATGCGTAGATTTAAATACATTTATCTCAAACAATTGGAATAGTAATCAGTAAATATTTTAAGTTATTAAAATTTGCATTAGAACGCTTGCTTTGTTAATTTAATTATTAATCTAGTCTGTGCATTTGTAGATCTGCTAAATTAACATTCCTGTATTGTTTGCTTTAATAAAGTTATTGATTTAAGCATTTATTGCCTATGCTTATCAGCATTTAATCAACTTCGTCTAGTTCTTAGTGAATGTAAAATATATATATTTATTACTGTAATAAACTGTATTTATATTCATGTCTTTTCTGGAATTTATTAAAGTTTATATACAGGATGAACATATAGATTGCTTCTCTATTTATTTGTTAAATTATGTAATTGAGCATCTACAGTGTATATACAGTATTTATAAATAAATGTATGTATATATGATTATTATATGTTTGCATTTTTGTTCATTTGTTTATCTTAAATTCATGTTGGCATCGTTCGACCTTCCTCTGCTAGGTTGTGTGGACATTGCTACGACCCAGGAAGGAACCTTTGGCTGTATTTTGATTAAAAAAAATTATGCGGGTTGGGTACTTTTGGGGGGAGCTGGAATTTTTTTTACAAAATTCCTTTGCTTACTGAATATTTATTTACACTTAGTGAGGGTAATCAATTTGTTTGAAATGTCAGTGAAGGGGGGGTAGCAATCTGATTGAGTTGGGGTGGAAATTAGGGGATGGGATGGAAATTTAATAAGTTGATGCTTTTCGTGTACAAAACATTAGTCTGATCTACATGCATACAATGTTCTATAATATATAATAAATATTAATAGTATTTTATATTATTATAATTGTATATTATACAATTTGAGTTCGCATTACATATTGAGGCTTTGAAAAGTCGAGATAATGCTGGTATAAAAACTTATTGCAATGAAGTAGGGAGATTAGTTTCTGTGACACCTTGTACAGCTAAATGGTCATTGTTTATATTTACTATAATTTACTTTGAGTAATGATTTGTTTGAATCATTATCTGATCAGTGATTATGGGTTGTTGGGATTTATATCGTTCTGTGTTGAAGTTTTGTATATAGCTGATGATGCTGATTACTAACAATAATGACAGTTGATTTGCCATTTATCTAATTGATTCCGCTGGGTGTATTTATTTACTCCAAGGTTGCAATATGGTTGTATCTAAATAATGAGATTAGTCTTGTTTTAGTAGGTGAATTTAGAGATGTTAACTTTATTTTGTAGTTCTGGATTTATCTGAATTATTTTTAAGGAAAAAAGTTTCTATGTATTTATTTCATGCTTATATAATAGTATATATTGTAAATGAATATTTTACAGAAATTTCTATGAAAAAGCGGCTAATGTTAGTTTTTACGTGTTATTTACTTTTATTTATAGTTTATGTATGTTATTTTAATTATAGATAAACTTGATGTATTCATATCAAATAATAAACAACTAAAATATAGTTGTGAAAATTATTATATTCATCTCATATAACGTGTTGCATGGAATGTCATACTGTCACAATGTCAGCACTGCGAGATAAACATGCAAAGATATCTTTTTAAATATAAGAAAATCGCATTTTTAAGACATTTCCTGATTTAAATACAAATATATACTAAATCTAAAGAACATTAGGATAAACTTTATCCGACCTTAAATTTCTCTCATGAGATTTGTAAAATTAAAAGTTTATACATCTAAAACGAAAATGTTTTGAGTATTTTGAGTAAATTTAGAATTTAGCTGAATTCGACTATTTTTAAAATACTATGGTTATAAAATTGATTATATATTTTATTGTTATGCATTTTATTTCAGATAGTATATCATATTTTATCATATCTGGTTATGTTTTAAAGTAATTCCGAAGTTAACAAGAGTTAGCTTCGTCATTATTTCACAAAGTCATTATTTAGTACTGAGATCAGAATTGTGCATTTCATCTAAAACGAAAATGTTTTGAGTATTTTGATCTCTGCAAGTAATTTGTTTCCTAGTCTCTCTTATTCAACTTAATACTCCTCTGATTAATAACTCTATGCAGGAATGCCAGTCTGCTTTTTAGCAACCTTGTTTACTATAGAGAGATGCCTGGTGCAGTTTTAGTTCTTTGTTTTTTCAACTGACCATGTTTTGCAATGAGAATACCCAAAAGACTGGCATCCTAATTAACCAGTTTCCCAGTTTCAACTGGTTTCTTTTCGTCTTGTTTTCAATTCAATGCATTAGCAAGGAGGGATGAAAAGGTTGTTTTGCAGATTTTGTACTTGATTTCTATAATAAATGATCCGATTTGTTTTAGTAAAACATTCCATGAGATTTGTATAGTTTGGGATGTTTGTTGATAGAGTGGTAAAGAGTTGATATAGTTTTGATAGAGGTGGAATTTTGCTAGGAATAAGACTAGTGTTGGTATGTTGTTTTTTGTGTTATTTGATATGCGATACTCTTGATAAAATGTGTGTGGTCTTGTGTTACTTTTTTGTACTAATATCTAGCATTTATTGGTTTCATTGCATAAAAGAAATAAAAACTTAAAAAGTTTCTTAAATAAGCTTGATCATGCTACTTTTAAACATTGCCCATAATATTCCGTAAATTTTAATACGAAATTTTAAGTTTTAGTTTTTATATGCTAAAAAATGATAAAATACTGACCAAGTTTTGGCATTGAGTTATTAAACTGGATTTCAAATCTTTACTTGTATCAAAAATTTCATTCATACGTATCTGTTTTATGCAAAAAGTAATTCGTGACTTTTTTGTGACAAATAATTACTATTTTTGACACAATTATATATTTCTACACAGCTATATACACAACTATATATTTCTCATCCATTTTAATTAAATATTTAAATAATATTTATTCTAAAAATTTGATTTTCAACCTGTGTGGCATCTATTTTATGCTTTCAAAGTGCCTCCGCATTAGGTCAAGATTCCATTATGACATGCCAAAATCTTGTTTGTGTAAAAGTGCAACTGTCTGTTCAATAGAAAACTTCTTTAGATTCATATGGTCCATTAAGTCAATCTTTGGTCAGTCTAATTGGTCGCCCCGTCCTGTTCTTTCATCTATTATTTCTAAGCTAAAGATGTATTTCCTTCCTGTTTTGAAATATCAGGAAACTAGAGAAGCTATTAACAAACGAGCTGCTTATTTCTTCATGATGAGTTTTGAATCTGTTTTCTATGCAGGGAAGCCATGTATGATAAATCAATGAAATAAACTGAGGGAAGATTGGTTCAAGATTTTCAAAGCTACCATCATTAAATTTTCCTGGTTCTGTCTTTTTTCTTTCATTTCTTTTCTGTATTAGTACATTGTGTACATATCTCTAATAGTACTCTGTATGTATATCTCTATACTATAGTATTCTGTATGTATATCTATTTGTAAATAGTATTCTGTATTGTATATCTCTAATAGTATTCTTTATATATCTGTTTATGTCTGCAGTATTACTGTATGTATACACAGGACTTCATTATATTTTGTCATCTACATGGATTAATTAGCAGTTTAAATGTGATGCGTGTGGTCATTAATTGTTAACTGTTTTTTAAGCTTTTTCATTACCATACTTTTAGTCGTTTTTGGAAAGAATAATTTATGTAAAATCTATGCTAAAAATGAATAGCATTAATTCAATTTATTAACACTTGAGTTTTCATTCAGTTTTTGATTTCATCAGGTAAACAACAATGGTATCGGTCGTATCTAATTTATTCTTATTAAATATTAACTTTATGTAATTCAATCATTCTTTGTCATTAAGTTAACATTAAGACATTAAATTAACATTAAAAACTATGCAAATATGAATAACTTGGACTTAATTTTCTATATTTTATTGTCATTTGCTAGTAGGGTTGCCACTCACCTCAAAATATACCGGACATCTTCCCTTTAAAGTAGAAAGTATTGATTCAAAATGTTTAAACTTTTTTTTAGATTATTTGCTCTTGTACTATAGCAGTTATTATTTTTACCAGTACAAATGTCTGATATATAAAAAATGTATTTTCTGGGCTACACAGACTGTTCATTACACTGCCCGGTTTAAAACTGTACATCTGGCAACCCTATTTGATTTGCCATTAAATTATTCAATAATTTATCTCATCATAAATTCAAACTTCTCTCTACTGGTCTAGTATAATATGGATTAATAATGAATAAAGTTGATTCATCTCATAGATCGTCTTATTATTGAGGCACACGCATGCTGTGCGTAGCTTATTTAAATGCAGAACATATTTTGTTGTTTATGATGTGTACCGTATGAACTGTTGTTGTTTCTATCTCTGTTTTGATGTGTGCGTAAGCACCTGAAATTTTTTGAATTTTTTGTAGAGGTTGTCAAATATGGTATAGTTTAATATAGAACTGATTCTGTATTATAATTAACATGTGTCTGATTGTAAAAGCTTGCATTTTCTGTTTCATTACAAATCTTAATCTTGATTGATTTTATTTATTTTGTCAACATGAAAATGTATCCTTTATATATATTCATTTAATTCTCTATAATTGCAATAATATTCGTAACATTTTTAGTATGCTGTCAGTTTTTCGAAAGTAATATTAAATTAGTTTTTAGTCATTGTTGAATTATTGTACGACAATAAGTAAACTATTTTGCTGATGTGTTTCAACAAACTTACGAGTTATAAAAAACACCAGCAAAGGTCCTTGGCTTCATAATCTCTGTGTATATATAGCGATAGAGAGCATTCTGTATACAATGTGTGGTATAGTACTACAGTTATTTATTGATATAGTCGTTTGGTTTCATAAGTTGATAAACAAACGATGTGTTAAGTTTTGCATCTCGTGAAATTTGATTTATTTTGTGATACTCAAATCTGTTTTTAAGCTCTTAATGTTAGAGTTAGGGTTAGGATTATTAATTGTTAGCGTTAGGACTATTAATTGTTGGGGTTAGGGTTAGGACTATTAATTGTTAGGGTTAGGATTATTAATTGTTAGAGTTAGGGTTAGGACTATTAATTGTTGGGGTTAGGGTTAGGACTATTAATTGTTGGGGTTAGGGTTAGGACTATTAATTGTTGGGGTTAAGGTTAGGACTATTAATTGTTGGGGTTAGGGTTAGCGTTTGAGTAATGGTTAATATTTTAATTAGGGCTAAGGTTGTTTAGTATTGGGTAATTATATTAATTTTCACTGTCGATTTGACTCTTTAATATAATCTGAGATATTGTTATCATATAATTATATTTTATTTCAGATAAATTACTATATTCAAATAAAGATATACACAGTTTTTTGTGTATAATTTTGTAATTCTCTCTTGTGGTATGCATTGCCTTTTCTTGTTATAAGGCTTTCAATTATGTTTTATGAAAGAATTTCTTGTTCTCTTGTATTTCTCTAATGAAAGAAAGTACTCGATCTTTATCTTTATTAACCTCAATCAGTTGTGCTGAAAAGTAAATGTTTGGTTAATTTGAGTTTGAATTTGATTCGGTTTATTTTGTGTAAATGCTTTTTGAAGGCTTTTTTTCTACTGAAAAAAGATTATATTGTGTGAAAAATTCTGAAGGAATTTATCAACAGATTGATTTTTCCTTTGATTTTAAGTTTGTGCAGATTATTTTTCTTCTGCTGATATTTTAATGTTTCTTGCATTTGGTTCAGTTATAAGGTTTTGCTGATTTTTTCTTTAAGTTTATTGTTTATAAATAACCATAAATATTTATGAGACATTTAGTATTTCATGCATTTTTTGATTAAAAAATATTACTAATTTTAGAGATCATTGAATCGCTATATAGGTCATTGACCCGCTATAGAGGTCGTTTACCAGCTGCAGAGGTCGTTGACCCGCTATAGAGATCGTTGACTCGCTATAGAGGTCATTAAGACGCTATAGAGGTCATTAATCAGCTATAGAGGTCATTGACTCGCTATAGAAGTTATTGAGCCGTTATAGAGGTCGTTGACCTTCTATAGGGGTCATTGACCCGCTAGAGTTAATAATTTATCTATTTAGATATTGTATGTTAGCCTAGTATTTGGAAGATACAAATATATAATATGGCAATTGAATGCTCATATCCTATCTAAATTAATGATAATCATTTATTGTGATAACAAGGAAGCTTGACTGTTTATTATGCATTCAATCAGTCCTGGTGTACGCTTGGTAGATTTCTAAAATGAGACTCTAAAGAATAGAATCTATCACTGCTCTATCGGACTGAATCAATTCTATTTTGCTATGGATTTCTGTCTTTGGCAGATATTGTTTAACTCTAGCATTGGATTTTAATATGTAGTTTTGAGATTGATAGAATAATTTTACTTTATTTAATGCAGTATGTTACCGATCCATTATTTATTATTTATTGACTTTATTGCACATTATTTGTGGCTGACAATATGTTTACTATTGATTTATCAAATAACGTTATTGATTAATTGATCGATTGATTGATCGATTAACTGAATATTATAATTGTTATTATTGTTACTACTAAATATTATTATTAGTGAGATTAACATAATTTCATTTAGCAATAATTCTATACACACATATATCATCAATCTTGTTGATTGGTTTTGACTCAGTTGGGCACAGAAATAAGTGTGCAACATTTTGGTTATAGTTCAAATAAGTTTTGCCATAAATGGATTATATTTTTGTATGCCACCAGGTGTATGCTATTAAATTTACAGTCTTTTATAAATTAGAAAATCTAGTTTTTTACTGACTGGTTGACTTTTTCACACTAGTGACTTTGTCAGCTGATCTACAGCTATTCTACAGTTATCTACAGTTGTCAGTGATCTACAGTTATTCGCTTTGCATTCAGCTCTCTCTGTCTATTTGTTAAAAGTCTTTGTGCATAGAATAAAGTACATAGAGAAGAAATATTGGCAAATAACTTTTAGCCTTAAGACACAAATTCACTTAAAATAGCTTAGGTATAGGTGTAAATATAGCTTCTGGCAAGTTATGATAAAATGCTGAAAGTTTGACATTGACAATAAATATTGTTGAGAGTATTTGAATCCGTTGAAGTCAGTGTGACTGCAGTAGACTGTATAATTATGCTTGTGTGAGATTGTTTAGTTTTTGAGGATTGATTGTATATATAGCTGTTATCAAACATTGGGCAATGTCAATGATGATGACAATTGATTGGCAAACTGTTTTCTTTGACTAATTGTCATGTTTATAACATAGCTTAGTTGCATAATGAAACGTGTTGCTTTATTTTTTTGTAAAATATTCCTAATTGACTTAATAACCAATGATAAAGTTCTGTATTCTTTCAACAGTGCGTAAATTACATGACATTTGTTTCTTTTCTATAGACATTGGTTACAAGTACTGTAAATGTTTTATTCTAATTTTATCTGTTATCTCGTTATAACGTTTTTGCTTATCTAAAGTTGTTGCAATTTATTATCTAAAGTAGTTTTTAAAAATGCAAGTCATTGTTTTAAATGATTTGTTATTTCTTTCAGTACTGTAAATAGTTGAGCATAAATTTTACCACACTGTCATTAATAGAACATATTTTATTTATTACAATAATAAAATATTGCAAGCTGTCAATAACGCTAACAAAATTGATTTTTCCTCTGGTCATTACTCTTATTTAATTAAATTATAAAATATAACAACAATAAAACAATATAGTATTATTATAACCAAAATCCATCACAAACTAAAATCACCCCGACTCTATATTTGCATCATACCATCTGTTCATTATCGCAATCACAGTTTTATTGTCATTATTATAATATTTGATTGTCATAACTTTAGTAGCCTATACTATGCTTCTATCTAGGCACTGTAATATAAAACAAAGTGCTTATTTTATTGTGTCCTTCAGCCGCAGCCATAGAGTGGCTATTGATGAACAATTGGCTGTATATATGAGTGCTGATATGAAGAGCATTCCTCGTGTGATATGTTTCATGGGTCCCTTGGCTCTGTGTTTGTTGATAAGGGTCAATCCTGACTTAGACCTGGATAGATGGGTGGATTTAGAACAAGCCCAAGGATATTGAAAATTGTTTCCTGCAGTTTAGAAATAACTTTTAGTTATGTATAGGGGTTGGGAAGATTGTGGGGG
>JAQIXG010001231.1:0-23455 GCA_034700105.1 Oconnorella tubifera
TCGCGGAACGACTTTGCGACGTCGCTCCGCGATGCAGCGACGGTTGGGACGACTCTTCTGTTAAGCATGCTTTTCGATTGCTAACTGCACTCCGCGATGCCGCGCCGCGGCATTGGGGACGGACTCCGTCCGCAATGCCGCTTAGGTGGGGACGCACCTTTACTTTACTATCTTAGTTGATTAATAATTATAATTACATAATAATATAACTAACTTTAATTAATGAACTTTATTAAGTGATAAATAATTAATTTTTATCAGGCTTCAAGTAAATAATTTCTAAATCTGATAAATGAATGTAATTATAGTAAAGCTAATATCATTTTATTGATTTCAGATACCAAAGACGAGTAAGAAGAAATTTGAATTCTTTTCGCACAGAGAGAATCAAAACGTCTGACTCTATTCTTGATCATTGTAATTCAAGACAACCAGATTTAAGCACTGACTACAAGTACACTGAATGCCTTCAATGTAACTGCCCCGAGCATCAGGGGGCCCTTTTATCTCCCTTCCAAATTAATTACTCCCAAAAACATCTCAAATGTGTCCCCAGAAATTTCGAATTCTGCGAATCGCCGCAAATAAATTTTCAACGGACATTCTCGAGAGGAAGATCTGGCAATTTTAGAAGTGTAACTTCTTGTGAACATTATATGCCAGCGAATTGGAATACAGTAGGAGTTAATATAACTGAGCAGTCAGGAGATTTATTTCAAAATAAACAGGATCAAGGACATTCATGTAGGATGGTGGGGGAGGATTTAATTGTTGCTGCAGTGGATGAAACAGTAGGAGGATCTCAGTCATGCTCGTGTAGTCTCGATATTATAAATACGGACAGAAATTTTCATTTTTGGAAAAATTAACAAAAATTGGTTATTCTTAAGAATACAAATGACAACAATTATGCATACGATAATGTTGTCTGCTAATTGTTGATATTGCTACAATTATATAAAATTGCAAGTGGTGGTTGAAATTTATTACTAGTAGGAATATCTTTTATATGAAAGATTAATGAGATTAATTAATCTTTTACATATTAAGGATATTGAGGTAACTACTAAATAATTTTTTTATACAAAACCAATATCAGAATAGATACAATTTTTATTTGATCATTGATAAGACAATATTTGATACTGATTATTATTTTTGACAAGTAATGTGAAATAATTAAAGAAATATTCATTTTTTAATAGTTGTTTACGGTATTGATAATAATTAAATGAAATGATAGCAAAAAGAAAACAATAAACATTTCTTAATTCATAACTTCAAAATGGTTTAACCAACATGCAAAATGAGCATTAATTAAAATAAACAAAAATAAAAGAGATAAAGTAAATGCACATAACGACTTACAAAAATTCGAAATTTAACTAAATTTTGTAACTGAGTTTAAAATTAATAAAATTCTAATTTTTAAAAATTGAAGTTATAAAAGGAAAATTAAAGGTAAGATCTGTAATGCTGTTGATAAAGTGATTAAATAATGTAAACGATAGTTTTAAATACTACATACTTTAAATATACACATATAATTATAAATATTACTTCAAGAGTAAAGATACAGTTTGTTGCATTCTATGATTACATTGAACATTCATGACTTATATGATTACAAAATAAATTAAGCTTAATAAAAACTACACAATAAAACATCAATATTATTTACAGCGTATCTAGAGAACCAGGATTATTTAATATAAATAAAAAGTAAAATGAGCACTGCATACACCGGCAAAAAATTCAAGACAGCAATAATTATCATAATCAAGTTTGACACAAATTTGCAAACAGAAATTTTGATAAAATTAAATTCATATCCAAATCATTACTGGATACTGTTTATCGCCGGAAATTTATTTTCCATAAACTTAACAAGGCTCTTATAATGAAATTCAAAAATCTCAACATTTAAAATCTAGATTACAAAAAGTACACATAAAATGCCCAATGTAGTATTATATAAAAAATTTCACCATGTGCAAAGAAAAAGAATATATTTGTATATGTCATATAATTAACAACAATAAAAAAAAAGTAACCAGGTTACCGAGTTACATACTCAACACTTTACACGGAGACTAGTAAGCCTATGTACAAATTAAACAATCTCAATTTTAAATAATTTTTTTATAAATGATAAAATTCACACAACTACAACTTAACTCATTTCATAAATGTTATGACTGTATAAAAACTCGTATAAACACTAATAACGAAGTCATAATAATTAAAAATACCAAAACAAAAATCATTACAAAAATGTAATTCTAAGTAACATGCTGAATGCAAAATGCAAAAATATGCATTATTCATATAATTTGGAGTATCTGGTACTTGAATAATTAATGCCTGGTTTTTGATTTAAATAACAATCAATTACTTAATTTTTATAACCGTAATTAATTTTACTTCTTAGTTTGGTTTTATGAGCACTATTTAACCAACACAAGTTAATTTTGAAACATATTATAATTCAAAAAATTGTTTGTAATTATAATACTAGTAATATGTTTTTTCAATGGTAAAGCATTCAAGAATAAAGTGAAAAACGACGATAAATGACTTTGAAACATTATTTATTAAGTATTATAGCATCCCCTTGCCTCTATGTTATCTGATTGCAACATTTTGTTTTATAATAATGTAATCAAATAAAAAATAATAGATTGACTAGAAGATAATACAGAATATAAAGCAACTTTAAGCATAATTTCAGACTCGAAGCTGAGCTAAACAATTTCATTATTTATCCTGAAAGTACTTACAGCATACAAATTTAACATAATGCAATGAATATTAAATATGTAATCCAACATTGCTTGTTACGTTAGATCATATATTAAATAGTTCATAATTACCAGTTGTCAGATCACGATAACTATCGTTATCAGATCGTGAAAATTAACATCTTTAATACAACTGTAGCCAAATTCACTATCTTAATTAAACATATTTCTTACATTCTAAACAATATATTAAACAGAGATAATACCCGTTCTGTATGTAACTCATTATCTTGCACAATCGTTCCGAATAATAATTATTCGATACCAATTTTTAGCTTATATTCTAATTGCGCATACTTAATATTATAATAATATAAGCAATGGACACCCAATAACTGACTAGATTGATTACTTGTAAAATAGGACAGGAATGCTACGTAAAAACATTTATTTCAGTACAGTTGAAACATAGCACAGAGTTCATAGAGAATATTCAAATCACCGCAAAGGCTGAACATAGTTGCCCGGAAAAGTTCCAAACTCTTTTGTTCTTTCAGACGTACCAACAAACCAACCATCCACACCTCGTTCAACAACAAAGACGATATCTCCGGCAATCAAACGCAATTCATCATTGTTACGTGGAGAGTAAGAATACAAAGCTTTGTACCTAACATAAAATAAAGTACATGATCGTAAATATAACATTACTGTTACCTTAAGAATTGAAAACAACAAACATTATAATACATTAAGAACAGTAACAAAGTATGATTATTTAAATTACCTTAAAAACAATTCAATGCAACGTTGGACTAAATTAAAATATATAAACTTTAATTTTCTCAACCAAAAAAATTTAATGATAAATAAAGGCAAATTTTCTCGTGATATGTAAACTGTTTAAATAGATATTTCACTTACGGCGGATATCTTAAATTTACATAATCATCGCTCCCTGATGTATTACCACTTCCTGTCGGCCATTCCTCCTGATTACGTCCATCAAACTGATACGACTTCGCAAGATTTTTAACGTTCTTCGCAAACGAATTCTGGCCGTAAAAACCAGTTGTATAATTCTGATTCAAAGATCTATTCCCGAAAGCTATTCCGTCCAATCCGCTACTACTGTAATAATAAGCCCCGCCTCCTCTAGCCAAATCTCTGAGGTAATTATGTCGCGAGGCTGCAGAGGCGGGGCGATAGTTTGCAGTGAATCGGGCGGGGGAGGAGCACAGATCGGATGAGATGAATTGTGATTCGTCAAAGATATCAGACTCGGCGGGTGACATAGGGGCGGAGGGAATGGTGGGGGCGGGACCCATGGAATAGAGGGAACTTGTTGGGGAAAGAAGACCCGGAGAACCTAACGTAGAAAAGACATCTCAATATTTAATCTTATTCTCAAATTGGCAAATGTATGTAAGTAGTGAGTTTAGGGAGATTCATCTTGCAGACTGTTTGCATATTTCTGTTCGTAAATTCAATACTTCGGCATAATCTTGACTGAGATTATATACAACTAGTGATATACATAGATATGTATATGTATATAGTGATACACAGAGAAGATTGGTGTTTCTTTTGCCCTAGAGACATAATTTCCTAAGAAAAACCATATTGATTTTTTTATTAATTCATTTTTTGCAAAAATAGTTGCTGTATTAAAATACTTTACTTTAAAATTTACTGTAATTTGCACTAGGCGACTATAGATGAATTAAATAACACTTTCCACTATATAATATATTGTTAGACAACAAACTATAGAGCTGTAGTCCATCTCATAGTCTAAATGATCCAAGTTATATTATACTTTATTGACATTTGAATTTTTTAACCAAGATATAAGAATAACTACTACTACTACACTAACTGCTACATTCAATTATACATGAATTAAAAACTAACCAATACACGGAGTGACAGTGCGTGATGTCGCAGGTGTCATATGCGGTGATGTCGGTTCAGTCAGTGTCTCTACGTAACGAACAGGAAATATGCCAGTAATACGACTGTTCCCAAGACGACCTTCGTACCAATTATCGTCTACACGACGCACCAGTTTAACCACATCACCCTGTAGTATAATTGAGCTTATATTGCAATGTTAAGTTTGTAGTTAATTTATTGCAGTAGAGACAGAAAGATAATTGATCATGTTTCATAATCAAAATGTTAATAAAAAAAAGGTTTAGTTTCTACAGAGTATGGTTGGGTAAAATTATAAAATAGTACGGTAATTGCATAGGATTGGATTTAGTTAATTACTTTGGAGGCGGGAAGAAAGATTTTGGAGAAATTTTTCTTATCAATTTTATTTTATTTTGAATAGCAAATAATCTTTCACTACCTCCCAGAAGATATTAAAAAATTTGTGGTGTGAAGAGAAAATGGGGGGTGAGGCTTGTGGGGAAAAGGGGTTGGTTAAGCGCAAGGAGGCTAAGTTCATTTCCAAAACATTATATTATTAATATTTTACATAATAATGTTTGTTAAAATAATAATAAAAGATTACCTTTCTTAACGAAAGTTCAAGTGAAGTTTGTGCTGCAAAGTTGTACAAAGCTTTACCGAGTCCTTCTCCATCTGCAGCTATTGACTGAGCTTCATCCAATGATGTAATAATCTGTAAACAATTGAATAACAGCATAAGTCACTATGCGTTCAATTTTACAATTTGTAAATATCTGAATAACAGCAAATACATAAAACAATGATAGTTAAAGCTGATACAGCCAATAAAGAAGTACTTATCTATACTACCATATTAAACTTTATTTTCTATTTCACAGACCATGTTAAAGGTTATTGTGAGAAGGAACACACTGCCAATTTTCATTTAGATTGCAAGCAATGGCAGATTTTGACAATTTTAATTTTTACTGAAGAGCACAATTCAACATCACTCTCTTTCTCTCTTCAGTGAATTTTCATACATACATGCATAGGAAAAATTATACTTTAAAAAATAACTATAATTTTATAGTCTTAAAAAATCCTTTAAGATGTTCAGCAACTGACCTCAACATATCTGATAGGAAATATTCCCACAACTCCATGTCGTTCTCCTTTAAACCAGTTGCGATCAACTTGACGCAGCAAGTAAATGTAATCACCTCTACGAAACGATAGCTCTCTGCAAGATACAGCAAAAACTTGTTTCCGTTACAATGCACAATATAATCAAAATATAGTCACTTGATATTATAACAATGTAACTAAGCTAAGCCTCAATTCTATTTATACTTCTACAATTGATGCAGAATTTATATTTGTATTTGGTTTGAAAATAAATAAACCTAACTAACTAGCTTTTAATTTCATTGAAATTTCATTTAAAAATTTGTAGGAGATAGAGCAAAGTAAGAAGGATGAAAAATTTATGTAGTGTGTTATTTCACTCATAAGAAATGATGAAGTATCGTCAAATAATTATTTTATTAGCAAAACCATTATTAAAATTTTAAAGTACAGAAATTATCAGCTGCAAATTAAATGAGAGTTTCATTATAAGATACCTGTTGCTTTGCCCTACAAAGTTGTACAAAGCCTTAGCCTTTCCTCTCACTTTCGGTCCAAGTTTTTGATGCGCTATAAATTTGTAACCCCCCCGCGGTGTATCGGGATTTTCTTCATCTCCATATTGAGTTGAAGGTGTCAAACATTTCTGGGAAGGCCTGAAATATTTCAAAAAAGAGCAACATGTTATTGATGAAGCAGATTTCAAAATTTCAAGCATCAAATTAGACAGATGATATAGCTAGTAGATATTCTAAAGAAAACACAAATTCATGATGCAGCCAAGACATAAGATTTAAAAGTGCACAAATTGACAGCATAATTGTGCTTTTAAAATTCTTGTAAACTCATTCTTGTTTTTCAAGAAGTTTTTAGGAAGTTTTCTTTCCCAAAAGAAAAAATGAACTAGCTGTTACAATATTAATAGAAATGAATTTACTGTTACAATATTAAAGCTGAATGACTCAACAATTCAACATAATACCTACATAAAGAAATCGCAATGTCGTCTGGCCGCGTTATCTCGATCTGTTTGTAAAAGTTTCTTTCTCTTTTCTTCAGCAACAACTCTTTCCTAAACGCAGAAATAGATTCATAATAACTAAATACATCAACCTTTAAATTCAAATCGGAATAAAATTCTGAGTTAAATCAAAATTCGAAAATTGATCGGTCCAAATACATTCAATATTAACAAATGAATCTATTTAAAAATATACAACAAACGTATTTTAAAGTAATTGATAGATAATTATTTACAGATTTTGTTAGGGCTAATTATAAATAAAATTTGCACAATGAATGTACTTAACGGTACAAGATAAAATGATAAAAATAGATAAAAATGAATGCAATCGTAATAAATTGATTTGCATTTATTTACATTTATTAAATATATTATCTACAAGATAAAGGTGAGCATTATCAGAACATTTAATGTATTTGTTGGATTATAGATTCAAGATCATTAAAAACATGAGTTTTACTACATTACCACTTCTTTTCTACGTTGAGCTTTCTCCATATCTCTCTCCTGTCTGGTCATCTGCCTGCAATCAGACTCACATTGTTTGGGATTATAGAACTGAGATGAAGTCAGAGATAAGCTATGACCTGCAGAAATAAAACCTGTGTTAATTTTCAATTAACTTTAAATTATAGTACACAGCAAGTGTCATTCTGAATTAAGCTTTTTCGTAATTGTCTAGATATCTTTTATTGGCATTGTAAACGATCATTAATAATATGCAGTTTAATATGCTTGCGCAAACATATTAAATTATCCATCTGAGAGTTCTTCATTCTTTGATTGCAAAATAATACTCAGTTAATAGTTATAGGGTAGCTGACAAGATGATAATATTGTGAATTAAATGACAAGAATAGTAAAAGATTAATAAAAAAATTATTACACAAATAAAGGTCTACAAACTGAGCACATAAACATTACTATAATTAATTCAGAATTCTGATTCAATTAAAACAATTACGTCTTTCCATTTTAATTTTTTATACACTTATAATATTAAAACACATAAATATGATGCAAATGATTCTGAGAACTTATTTCTCTCTCAAATAGCAGATTTAAAAACAAACATATCGTACAAAAAATACAAAAATGTAAGGTGGCAAAATATTTAACTATAGTTACTGGTGTATACTAAAATTGCAAAGTGGTTAAAGCTCCTGATTATAATTATAAATCAAGAATTCTGGATTCAAAATTCAGAATATCTAATTTTTTATTAGTGTAATGAAAAAATTAGCAGAATGCCTAATTCAGTGGCTACAACTTGACATTACTCTTTACGACTAAAAAAATAAATAAATAACAAAAGCACATTTCTACCTATCCTACTCTCTTGAGGTATTTTGATGCCATGTTGTGGGATCCCTCCCCCACGCTGTACACTTCTGTACTGCTGATGTGCATCAGATGTAGTGGGTGAGATAGGCTCATCTCTTCGTCTAATGCGATACTCAACTTCTGTGTCACTTTCCGTACTGAAATTAAAATAATATAAGTTATAGTAATATAATTTTAATGCCATAAAATCATAGAAAATGTCTACAAATATATAATTAAATCAAATATAGCGCAAATAACAAAACTTACTGAAATAGAATACTTTAATCAAAAGAGTCAAGCTGAGAAGTACTATAATAATATTTAAAACATATTTTGACTGCAGCTGGTTATTTTGCATTTAATTACTATTATGAATTTATGATTAACAAAAAGTATAATTATACCTTAAATAATTCCTAAAAGTTATTAAATAATTTTCAGAACTGCAGTTTACTTACTATCTACAAAAACTTCCCGGCTTTACAATAGGTGGATTATAGGATTCAATCTAGAAATAAAAATACATTACGCAACATTCAAACAAAAACTAAATTTTCTGTAATACACAACAATTTGAAAAACCTTTTTAATTCAATAAAAAGAACTTATCATCTGAAACACAAATTTAAAAAAAAGCACATAATATCATCTATAGTGTAAAACACAAATGCTAATTATAAACAAATAGATTGAAAAATAAGTAATGTTTTCATATTATATAATAGTTTAGAATTTAGGTAAATAATTTAAGCAACCTCTGGGCCAGTAACGAGTGCAATTGAGGAATGCCCAGGTTCGTAATCTTCAATTTTCAACGGCTGAACAATTTTCTGAATATCACTCGCTGTTCGAACAGGACTTTTTCGTGTTGTTAACAAACCTAGAAAAGTTTAAAGTATGTTATAATATAATAAAAGTAAAACTAATGTGATTCTATTATAGGCAATTAAACAACTTTAGAAGAAATAATGATGATTAATTTTTAGTTTGAAAGCAGGTTTGACCCGATGTTTGAACAAGTTTATATAAACAAATCCAATTGACTCACAAGGAAATGAAAAAAATTATGATTTTATAATTGCTATAACAAAACTGTATATATAGCAATTTTGTTACATCATAGGAGTAAACATTATTAATTTGCAGTCAAACAGTTAACGAGACTGGGTCAAATTTTTGCTGCATTATTTAATAATATATTCTTTAAATAAATACGGTAGATATACTATAGATATGAATTCATAAAAGATATTAATCATTAGCAAATATCTATCAATTCCTACTCCCATACTGCCAGATTCTCAAGAATAACCATTTTTATTGTTAATAATATAATATAATTTAATTAACAATCAATTTAAATTCATTGAAAATGAATTTTAAATTAAGGAATGATGTTAACAAGGAAGGTAAAATAAAAAGTAAAAAACTATAATTTTGTCATTTTCACAGAGTAACGCAAAGATCACTAACCAGATGGCGCAGCATTTTGCGCCGCTATTTCTGCCATTTTTATATTCCATTCTTTGACCTTCCGATCAACAATCTATAAAAATACATAGCAATAACAATTATTTTGACTAAAGACATTATTTTTCCTAGATGTGAAAAATATATTACAGATACAGATATATGGATATTGTAAACATTATATAGACTATTCGTGTCTCATATTAATTTGAAATGGATTAAATTAAAGTCAGAGAATAATAAAGTATTGAATTTAATATTTCAAAACAAATTAATTGAGACCAAATAGTAAAATTTATAACAAAAATTATTATAGGGCAAATATTTACTCCTTTAAGGATTGCACTATAATAAAAATTATTCTATTGTAACCATTTACCAACACTTTTGTATAAAAATTTCTTTCTAGATCAAAATAACTCGGCTGAAATCTAATAATATACAAGAGCATTAATTCATCTTACAGTTTCCTTTTCATTGAGATCTGCCGAATGATTTATGTTAGCCGAGTTTCCGTTTGGTTGCCTTGTCTTAGAAACAGTTTCAATCAACGCACTTTTTTCAATCGAATTGTACTGTGACGTTGCATTAGTCGGCGCCAAGTTTGTGTTTATGTACAAAGGGCCTTGTACAATATGACCTTCTAATAAGAATAATAATAATAACAAATCAATCAGAAATAACTACTTTACTTTTTACGATATTGTGGACTCGATGACAAATGGTAAAGTAATTATTTATGACTGTGAAAATCTGATGGTTAATCAGTCATTAATTGTAAAAGATATGACTTTTAGATTTATTCTCAATTCATCTGATGTATTGGGAAACAAATTTTAAATGTTATATTATATTAAACAAAGCAATTTATAGATTAAGTAAACAGAGTTTAATAATATATTATATGACAATTGTGAAGTGGCATAGCAGTAATTTTAGAAATGGGGGATGAGATTCTTCCTACTATTCTCCTTTATTTAATTATCAAATCCTCCCATGACTTTTAAGCGAGTTCGGGCAAATATACACAAGTTTAGACCAATTTCAGAAAGATTATGAAAGCTTAGCCATTTTGATATAAAATAAATCAAATAATTTAATAATTACAAAATAGAATATACGCAATAATTATTTCAATATTTGTTTCTATTTTCATTGTTTAATTGCTACAATGTCACCGAGTGTCTTAAGAAGACGATAAGCTACAAAAAGATATTGTTCTGCTTTTCTGAAACAACAACATTATTATAATTTAATCGTAAAGCGTTCGACCAATATAAGAACAAATATTGGAAAATGTAAATGAGAAACTCAGCAAATACTATTTGTAAATAACATGACTGAGCGCAATATGAAAACAGCGAGACGCATTGCTTGAATTTTGGAAACTGTAGAGATTATAGAACTGTGGACGGAAAAGAATATTAATGGTAACAGCAGAGCATTAATTTAAAGAAAGTTAAACAATTTATGTTACAATAATTGGCACAGTTTCCAATTAGTAGTGATCATTCTTCGATCAAAAATACAATAAATAATTGTTTCACTGTTTTGAAGATAATAAATAATTCTTCTTCCGATCACATCTACTCAATACATTAAACTCCAGGAATATTTAATCTTTAAACAGATTTCATTACGAATAGCCTATGATAGTGAAATATTATTATTTAAATTAGGCTTATAATTTATGTTTCAATTGTATTTTCCAAAAGATAGGGTAAAATCCAAAATTGAAACTAATTGTATACACACGATAATATTATATTATTCAATAATATTTAATGTCATTTCATTCATTGGATAAGAAAAAATAAATACCAAGTATCAATGTATGACAAGTAAATCTCTTATTAAAGCAAGTTGTCGATCAAGCGCCCAGAGGCAAAAAGACCAAGATTATTATAGATTACTTTTCATACATAAAATGAGATTATTGTCTCATCAATATGATATATTTACAATAATATCTGCTTGTCCTTGCGAGGACATATACTCTCAAACTTGAAAAGCTATCCTTATTGTAATACAAGTTCAGTGCAACATCAAACCATACTATAGGACCTCGGGGTATAAATATCACACGCGCAAGGCACTTGCTTTATTAGGCTGTAAATCCGGTACAAATCGTTCTTAAGATAGATTGTTTCGAACTAATGTGAATAATAACATGGATCATACAAAAATTACATCCTATAGCTTCACGCACAAAATAAAATCATAATTTCATTATTTTATTGCATTAGTCTTACAAAATATCTTAGCCTATATATGTATATTTATGTATATGACTATTTATGTATAAGATTATAACTTATAAAACCTTATGTGTGATTTTCTTTACAATTTATATATGATTGATACCCCTCTTTTCCTCTAATATTGGCTACAATCTCAATTTGGATTAATTTATTAGAAAGAAAACTTCTGACGTTTTCAAGACGAAATAACGTTATGGGAATCTACACAATTTAGAATGCAGTGAATAAATGACAAGTGCATCAACTTTGACAATTCATCCTGTACCAAATTTATCTTATTTAATGGCGTTTGTTCGATTTTCGTTTTTGTAATTTTCTCGAAGTAAATTTGATCGCTACAGGGCTATCAAAGATTATGTTCAATACATGGGAATTGCTGACTGGCTATACTGCAAAAGTGTTTGCGACAAGCTACACAACCAATGCACAAAACTTCTCTTGAAATTAAAACATACAGTATGAAGAATCAGTATTTAGTTTATTAATCTATGAATTTCTATAGAATGAAGGTAACAAATATATTTACAATGATAATATGAAAATCACGCTAATATTTTTATGATAATCACATGATCATTATAAACAATATAAACGTTTTCAAACAGATATCAGCTTATTTCAGTTCATTGACTTGCAGTTTGAATATTTAACAAAAATTAACATATTTGAGTATAAAAAGAATGATTTGCCATAGGCCCTATACGAAATGCGACACTAAAGCACGTCAGGATTTACATATGCGGATTACAAGAAATATTTTTATCGATTATTTATTCTAGGAAATAAAAAATACACCGGAAACATAAAATGGGTAATATAATCTAAGCTACATTATGATTCAACCAATAAAACCAAAATTTAAATAAAGCTATTTAATAGTAAATTTTAAATTTTACATCGGATTCAACTATTCTCTGTTAGTAAAATTGCAGGTCAACTAACCTTCAGCTTCGTCTACAGTGTTTATGCCAAAAACGATAAGAATGTCCGTCGATCAGAATCGTTAATGATTTGCAAAACGTTATTTGCCTTTAATGGCAAATAAGGCCTCAGGCAGAAAAACTAATTCTATCCGATTGAGATTAATGTAATTTGACAATAGGCAACAGAGTGAAAATATTATTGCATCCTCTGAGAAATGTTTTTACAAAATATAATATCCTATTTTAATATTAAAAATTGCGTTTCAAGTCCATTAAAGATAGTTAAAACAGTACGTATACTGTTTATTAGAATTGATTTAATAATTGGATAAAAAAATTGTCAATTGAAATATGACACCACACAAATTCTTCACTAAGAATTTGTTAAAAAATAATATTAATCATTCATGATGTAATTATATAATGCATTTTTATGTCACAAAACCATAAGATAAATATACGTTAAGTTACAGAATGAATTTTGACGTCAAACTCAGTACAAACCTTATATAATTATATTACAACTTGGTTTAAAACTTGGTAAAAGTTCAAGAAAGAATTACAAAATTAACATTTTTAAATTATTTTAATATATAGTACCTACCTTTAAATAGAGACATAAAAAACTTTTTCATCGTGATGCTTCCGTTTAATTAATCCAGTATCACGAATTATAAATCTAAACGCGGATTGACATTAAGTAATTGACGTTGAAAATTTTATACTTAGTTATTCAAAGATATTAATCTGAAATTTTTAAGTAAAAAACGTTATTTCTTCAGTTATTTTATCGTATTTATCGCTTGTAAGCAATATAACGTAAACTGTAAAAAATGATCATTTGCAGGTTCAGAGAATTTTACCTTTATTATATTTTAATTCATATAACAAAAAGTCAAGAAACACTTGATCAATCACATACATTTTATAACAGATCAATATCAAATAACTTTCTGTTCAATTAAATTTTCAATTAAAGATTATTCGAAAACCTAACGTAGTTAGTAGAATATAATGATATCTATTTTAAAATATGGTGTAAACCTATTAATAGAACAATTCTATGTTGCCTAATATTTGATATAATATTCAAACTATAATTGTACTGTGCCGTAATCATAAAACTTAAAACATTCGCCAATCGCTTTCTAATTTATTGTAGAAATAGTTAACAGATTCAGTAGGCTATAATTTGAGAATTGAGAGACAAGAATGCAAGCATTACAAGAGCCACAAACAGCGCTATTTTACAGTGTTCAGTATTTACTGACTAAAGACTTTAAACAGACTTCTGCTTTACTGTAACAAACAGCTAATAAATTTACAATAAAATTTCCTCAAGGTTAGTAGGATGATCATAATATATAAAACAATACTTCTGTTTATAAATAGCATTGAACTAGTCAGATGCGACTAATTTTAAACAAGAGGAGACCATTTTACATTAGAAGAAAAATATTGTTGTTTTAATCAAATATGTGTCATGCAAAAATATAGTGAGCATAAATGCAAATATATATTCAGAATATTTTACATTATAAGACACGTAAAAGTTTAACATGCAAACAAAGTCAATGATATAGTCACAAAATACAATGAGAGATTAAAAAAAGCAAAAACAAATACAGAAAAGCAAAAGTATGATCTTTCCTTAATTAAAATCAATCACCAAAATATCTCTTTTAAGTTTTAAACATAAACGCACATTTAAAATATAAATTATAGACTACCAATTAATTATAGTAATAATAATTCTAAATACACCGGTATAAAAATAAGTCCCAATTATTAAAGTCTACCTCGTTTTTTACGCAGCAAAGTGACCATAGGGCTCTGTGAGCGAGGAAGAGAAGTCTTACAGTCAGTCGTGCTGAGGCGTGCCACGGCTCCAGCGTTCATTTTCACTCACAGCGTGCAACTAGTCACTCGTCTCTGCTTGAGCCTTTAGATTCTGAGCTCATTCCAATGAGGGTCGGATAAAATGAAACGCAAGTAGATTTTGATCGGTATGCTGTTGTTAAGACTAGTGGTGTCAAGGTTGAATGATTCTGTAAATAGATTCCCAGGTTTTTTAGATGTAAACAGAAAATTTAAAGATAGCAAGATGATTTAGAAAAGTAGTAAATAAATTAAAACAGTTAAGGTTCAATGTCGTTTAAATCAATAAAAATGCATTTATGATATATCAACCTCGTTCACAATTTTATTAATCGCTAAAAGTAAATAGGACTAAATTCGGCGTATAATAAAAATCAAAGCTAAATGATAGCCAAATATAAGGTGGCTTGACCATACGCAAACATGATAATGATAACCCTGAAATAGTATTCGTTAAATTGCAACAATTGCATTGTTTTTGTTACTGAAGATTGACGCGCGATATAAAAATGTAGCACTCTGACGCAATTAGCAATAACAACATGAAAACGCTGTGCGATTTATTTGTTATACCAAGTGAATCAGTGCTTGTGCACGAAATCATTATCCACTTGCATTATTATTGCAAGTTAGATGTCGAAATTTATTATCAAAACGCTATGGATAAAAATTCAAGCAAATGCAACCTGCTTAAGATATTTTTAAATTAAATTTAGCCATTTATCTCATATTTTGTTCTCTATTAACGCAATTCGGCAGACAACATACAAATCTCAAACTCCCATACATATCAATCTTCATTTCATTCGGAATAACAGAAAAAAAAAGAGTATCATCAATACGTACTGTATAATAGTGTGAAAGGCGAAAAGATTTATATTTGATAACATCACTTAATTAGTTTTCCTATCATTGCATACAGAGGCTCAAAGTAAGAGAAAGAAACAAATATCTAGAAAAGATTATATACTTCATAAATGCAGCATTGTTATTATAGGGCTTAATATATCCATGAGCACTTTTAAAGTCTGAAAATGAATTGACTAATAAGGAGGAGACTAAATGGTAAAAATTTGTGAGTATATTTTGAGAGCTCCCACTCTGTAAAAGCTTTGTTTCTATTTAAAGCCTGCTCTGCGGTTCGACAGATATTTAAGAGACAGACTTGAATTGACACTGATGGGTGTTGTTAGAAACAGACACCAGCTGGTAGTGAAATTACTTGCAAGCACAGATGCAACGTGATACTAAATACATCGCAAGGCGCTCGAGTGACACTCAGACAAAACTTATCTAATCAATCATTCGATCGGCAACGCTTGACTTCTATAAATAAACTCTTGTGTATTAAAATAATGTATCAATTTTTCCATTTTTCCCGTTTTGATTCTCTCATTGCATATACTGGACCATAAGAATTTAAGACGAAAAATCATTAAAACTTTTATTAACATCAATTTTAAGTGACTGTTATCTAGGTATATACAAACTCTTTAAAACTAGGACTATACTTGGACTGTATACTTGTCTATATGAATCTTGTTTATAAATAAAACAATGCATAAATGAAACTATAGCATTTATATACTATAGCATATTTACTCAAATATATACGGATGCGAGCAGGGTGGATTTAAAAATTTGATATTCCCACTAAAATGTTTCGAATTCGCTGAATCTCACTTAATGACTCCAAAAAATAAGTGGCTGAACTCTTGAGAAAAATTAACCGGGTTAGATAACATCTGGCGTTTATATACTAAATCACACAAAATTATAAGTGATATAATAAAATCTCTGTCATTGTCAACTAAAAAACAATAGAAATAAATACAGACAATCTTTCAATTCGACTATCTAACTAACGTTTTTACAGTTTTCGTTTTTAACACTGGAAAAGTAAAGTATTTTTTGTATTGCGAATACAGTTCGCAATACAAATAGTTTATTTCAATGATTCTCATGCAATGATGTTAACAAATATTCCGTATGTAGTATCCTTTACAATACAAAAATTAATATACTATACACTATAACATAACGGAACGGGTTACTGAAGTAAATGAACACGGCCTTATAATAACACTAAATCATATATAATTATAATAATACAAAAATATATATATTTTCTAAGACTTAGCAGGGCTATACAGGACCAATAACAATCAAATAGCAATTTTGAGAGTTATCTATTTTCACCACCAATCTTCACAACAGATGGGAATGCATTCATTGTCAAGATTAAGGTTAATCATTTCAAGCCACCAGTCTGTGCTGAAGTCAGGTTGGATAATTGATGATATTTTAAGACATTCAGGCACAAAGACTGGAAACTTCAATCAATTGATCTCTGCCCATGCGAGCAGTCAATACAAAGACGGGCAAGTCTCAGCTGTTCAATGAGAGCTTGTCGATTTATCAAGAGGCTCGTAGGCGGAGAGAAAGATTGCAATCTTTGTTTTTAATCTCAACGAAAATTTGAATTTACACCGAAAAACAATTCGAGAACAATAGGATATTCATATATAAGGAAACTCTGGAATATTGAGAGTCAATTCGGTTTTGTTTTCGTTATCAGAAAAAGTGCGCATTTATTTATTTGTCATAAAAATACGCTTTCGAAAAACAAAAACTTTAAAAATGATTCATTTATAAATTGAGACAAAAATTTTGAGATCTACTAGCGTTGGTAACAGAATGTTAAAATCTTAGCCTCCACACCAATCTCAAGTTATAAATAGTTCGGTAAAATATCATTATTATTTTTACGTTATTAATTATGCAGGGGGTAGATAACAGCGGCGATGTCTCCACCATAGAGTAGATAGATAGTTTGAAACATAAGTTAATCCAAAAATAAAAAAGCATAAAAATGTGGCGTTTTGGTTCGTCTGCTGCACGAAAGTTTTGACGATATGCAGTGAAATACTAAAATGATCATTCAATATTTATCACAAAATAGAATAAACAATCTCACCCCCCCCCCCCCTCCTTCTAGAGTTGCTAACAATTTTGATACAAAATATACATTAGACCTCATCAGAAACGCTGAGCCATGAATTAAAAAAATGGAGAATTTTAACCAAAATAAAGATTGGCAAATTTATCAGATTTGATTTTGACAAATCTGATTTGATCTCTCATCTCCAAATGTATAAGTTAAATTAACATTTATAGTGGTTAGGAAAGTCGTAAACGGCTTGCTAACAACAATTGTCCATTGTTCAATCAGGATTTTTCTAATACTAACTGAATCTATTGTTAAAACTAGAATACAATAACTATAACAGAAAACTTAAAATTACAAAATAATTATGAATCCGCCCTCTGTCAAGACTTTTTCATATATAATATTATTAAATTGAGATGCTAATGAAAGTATACAATAATTACAGTATCCGTTCTACAATGTCTACAATATATTGTTTTTAAAATATTTCTTTTATCACAATTTCAAGAAGTAGACACTGTTAAAAAGAATCTTACCTTCTATCAAAACAATCGATCTCTATAATGGCAAAATATAATCCAGTCTGATCAAAAGATCAGAGCATCAGCCCTGTATAGATGATGGATGATGACAGCGTGACACATAAATCACTGATCAGGCGATGCGGGTCATGCGCATTTGAGTGAAATCAAGAAATTACTTCCAAAACACACCAAATATTTATATTGGAGCAAGATGCAAGCTACCGGAGATCAATAAAAATGAAACGTTACTGTAATGACAAACTCTTGTTCTATTACATTGCGTAACAATAATTCAATATCTTTTATTGATTTGATGACTACTTTTTTTAAATGTCTCCCTATTAATTTGCTATCGAGGAAGCAATCTATAAACTATAATAAAAATAATCCTTCCATTAGTTGTTATTAATTGCTGTTTTAATTAGTTCAGAAATAAAGCTTTTTAAAGTCAGAGCTAAACACGTTACACGGACTGAATTTCTTCAAATTAAACTTTAGGACACCTAAACTCAATTGAACAAAGTTTCCAAGAAATTTACTATTGAGAAAATTTCAATCAATTTAAAAACTGCAGAGAAACTTAACCGAATTGTTCAACTCGGCTCTTCAAATAAATGTTCGCCAAATTGCTATCGAGTTTTCCGCCCTGTAATCAGCAAATCAAAGCGGAGCAGAAACTGATTCACGGACAAAAGAAAGCGGCCAAATCCACTGAAAGTAATTCTTCATCCAGAGATAATCTTAGAAACATTTTAGTCTAGACGGAAAATTGTGAACTTAATCCACGACAAAATTATGTAAAGCTGTAAAGTAGAGGTTTTTAGCATTAAAATCTAAGCTTATTACTGAAACTATGTAAGCCTATGAAACTTTGAATGTTAATTCACCATAAAAAGGTCGAATAAAGGACCACATATACCTAACTTTTGTCATTATTTAAAACGAGATCAAGTAAATTCGTCTACTGGAAACTCGTGAGCCTATATGCCGGAATTACCCGAAATATTTTCAATCATAATATCATTAAGGTTATAAGATATATGCTCCCAATTGTTATAAATCAAGATCATGCATTTGAGTAATGATAGCTTTAAATAATCAAAAAATAACCGATTACTTTTCACTGTAATTTGCTGTTTTATCATACAAAGACGAATGTGTCGCATGCGTTCGATCTAGCGGCCTCTATGGTATATAAAGCCAGATGGAGAGAGGGAAGCAATATTTGCACACATCCAATCATTTCCCAAGCCGCTTTGATCAGATAATAATATACTGCTCGCAGTTGCTGGTCACAAACAGAATAACGTACAGTAATCGAGATAAATATTGTTTTGTAGAGTTTCATGCTGGGAGAAAATTATTATATTGGTTATTATACTTATATATCATGACAAACAGGCGCCGCAATGTCCTATTCATAATGGCTTCATCTGCTGTCGCATTCGGGCTATATAATAATTGTCAAGCTGATCGAATGAGATGTGTGAAAAGAATCGTTTAATTAGAATTCCTTATTGATTAGACTGCAGCGAACAGTATATTTTAACGCTCTGTTAATGACTCAAATATTGTAACAAACAATTTAAAAATAAAACATCACTTGCAGAAGTTAAAATTTATTGAAATCTATACATTAAAAAACAATTAATATATACTGTAATTAAATATTAATCAGCAGTCGGACACTCTCTTACCAAAAAGTTATCCTTACCAACAATAAAATCTGTTATCCATGTTTAATAGTATACGTGTTATTCATGTATACGTATACCAAATGAATAAAATGAATACTAATCAATTTTTGATTGATTGTGTAATAAACCTTTTGAAAATATTTGCTGTCAGGACAACTCCAGCTGTTGTCTCAATGTTTATCTACAAAAGCAGCTGTGAAATGTATATCATAACCACAATCACAGTGAGATTGAGAGTCCAGATGGACAGCTGGACACCAGGTCAAAATATAATAAATCATGGCATGTTGACAAAGATTAATCTTTTATTATAGTATACTAACATGTTGCTGTTAAAACACGCTGTATAGGCTTATAATATTATCAGCCTATGCCAAGTTTTGTCCCTTATATAATATCAAATGTTTGAAATTTTAGATATTTAAAAAAAATCGAATTATATAATGCTAATTTTGTGGCGGGCGACTCGCGGGTCGTGAGATCGTCCCGTACGCGGCCGAATGCGAACGCCGATCCGGGATTTTTGTCCCGCCGCGTCGGTGAAGAACTTTTATCTGACATTATTTATGATCAAATAATAAGTCTGAACACAAGGTTAGTAAGATCCGCAACTCGCGCATATTAAAATAATTGATACAATATCTATAACAATTAAGAAGTCAACTTGGACTTAAATCAAAATCTTTAATTATAAAAATTTAAAGCAAATTCTTTAATTATAAAGTTCGCAAAGTTCGACGATTGTAATGTTTGTTCAAGCGAGGTAGTATTCGTATAACATTTAAGACTGTAATCACTCCTGTCACTCTGATCTACGCAGGTATCGCCGATCTCTCCAAGTACCGTCGGTCATTCACCACAGTTGAAGTCTCCGTTGGGTGGGAGCCAGTGCCCACCAAGTACCGCTAGTCTCTCCAAGTACCGTCGGTCACTCCAAGTACCGTTGGTCACTCACCACAGTTGAAGTCCCTGTTGGGTGGGAGCCAGTGCCCACCAAGTACCGCTGGTCTCTCCAAGTACCGTCGGTCACTCCAAGTACCGTCGGTCTCTCCAAGTACCGTCGGTCACTTCAAGTACCGTCAGTCACTCACTACAGTTGAAGTCTCCGTTGGGTGGGAGCCAGTGTCCACCAAGTACCGCTAGTCTCTCCAAGTACCATCGGTCTCTCCAAGTACCGTCGGTCACTCAAAGTACCGTCGGTCACTCCAAGGACCGTCGGTTCCTCTAAGTAGCGTCGGTCACTCACTACAGTTGAAGTCTCTAGGCGCGTCGATGGCACGCGTACAGCGACTCCCCTGGTACGCCCGTCGATCACCGCTATCCACTGCTGAAGCACCTGGGCGCGTCGATGGGAGGCGTACAGCGACTCCCCTGGTAAGCTAGTCGTTGAAAAACTCAAGTCTTTCTACCAAAAAAAAATTTGGCATGGGGGTCTGTTCACTTGAGTACTTTTTCAGTAAAATGCGTGAAGTCCCTTTTGTTGTCTGAAATCTTCCAAGTCCCGCAGCCGGAGCGAGTAGGGAAGGGTCCCGCTCGAAGGCGCCGTCAGTCTCGTCCTGCTCTGCTCGTCTTCTTCTCGTCATCTTCTCTATACTAGGTCTTTACCGTCAGAAAGCTTGTTGAGAAGTGAAGATTAACTACGTTACAACTCGCTGCTTTATATATAAAATTCGGCCCACCCCGGGACCCCACCATGCTAGTCAACAACTTTCGTCAGACCTACCCTCGATCTAATTCGACTAGTCAAATTTGACAGCTCTGGTCTACTTTCAACACACTTCAAACACGCCGCAACATTATTATATCTATCATTATATATAATCAACAAGTTTTCGATTAACTTCAAAGGGCTACTAGAATGTTCGAGGCCTATCTCATCGACCACGTGCAGGTCTAGGCCTGAAATTTACTCTACATAAAAATCGGGCCTGAGAAATTCTCGTCAACAATTGTAATAGATACTCGTGTATAAGATAAAGTCAACGAGTGCAAAAAGCGCTGCCTGTACTATGACTCCTGTGAAAGAATAAGTCAACGAGTACAAAAAGCGCTGCATTAATATAACTATCTAACCATCCTATATACTGTATATATAAACCTATCATCCTAACCTTAACCCTAATACCTAAAGCTTTAATTTTCACCACAATCTGCTGCGCCCTTTAGAAAAGTTAACGTGACAGTTACGCATTATTTTCAAATCTGGACGTCAAGTGATTGTCATCAAGACTTTTAACTAAAATTGATGAATGAAATCTGAAACTTAACATAAATAAATAAACAGCAGAATCAGTTACTGAAAGAAATAATTCAAAAGATATAGAGAAATTTTAACTTCTTTTATGAATTTTTCAGATAAATTTCTATTTTCTCATTACCTAATTAATCAATATATTAATATTATTGATAAGTTTATATATCTCAAAAACTATTACTCGTTGCGATCTAAATTGACAATAAATGCGGTTCGATCAAAATGTTGTGTACGATATATAGGTAATCGGACATAAACCCCCCCGGACACAATCCGCCCCAGGACATTATCCCCCCCGGACATAACCCCCCCCCCCACATTTTACTTTTACTTAAAAAAAATAGTTTCATATTATTTTTAGAGTCTCTGTATAAATTCTAAAGATGTCACTGTAAGAGATTATGGCTATTTATTTGACTTGTAAATATCATATATAATCTACACAAGATTTTAAATTTTATTTCAAATTTGAAAGTTGAATATATTTATAAGCGTAATAAATTTTGCATTTCTATTATGAAGTTTATAAAATGTTCTCTATAATGATAAAAATATCAAAGTTACTCTATGAATTAATGTTTCAAATAATGCTACTATTATCGTTAGAGCGGTTTAAGGTGAAGGTGGTCTTATTAACTATTCAATAAGTAAGTGATGGGATCGCTGCAGTGATGTCACTCTAGCAATTAATACTAGCAATTATAGTAACTGTTTTCTTATAATACTCTTTACTTTATGAATCATATTGTAATCTTTGAAGTGGCTTGTTAGGACAGTTTCCAGTTATTTGTCTTGCCAGTAATTCAGAAGTTTCTTTTGCATGAAATCGTAGCATTGATGTCATTCTAGCAATTAATACTAGCATTAGTTTGTAATATGCAACTCGAGCAATTAATATTCAAATTATTGTGTTTGGTTGAAAATAGCGCTAGATTAATATTTCTCTCTATAATGTGCTTATTAATTAAGTTATTAGATTCAAATATATCACAATCGGCAATAGTTTAGAATCCATAACGATTTTATTAACCTGCAATGTCATTTTAATGAGATCTTATTATATTTAATGTAATAAATTCTAAATTATTAGTTTTATATCATTTGACACTTATGTTTGGTGTTCTTAGTTTACTTTAAAACAAAACTTTTTTATCACCTATAGAACGTTTTGTAGGATAAACTTAATAATAGAAAAAATATGTAACATTATAATAATTAGAGCTAAAACTGACTATACAATATGATATTTACAATATTATATTACAAATAAAATAAATAATCATAGTCTCTTAGAGTGATATCTTTTCAATTTATACAGATTCTAAAGAAACTATAAAAATAATATTGGGGGGATTATGTCCTGGGGGGGATTGTGTTCGG